>JAMPIV010007612.1:0-115000 GCA_024509875.1 Oreohelix idahoensis | reverse complement strand
ACAGCACACAATAGCTGACATGAGTAATACAATAACGCCTCAAATACAGTAATATCCCTTTAATGAGAAGTACACACAACAATCACTATGCATGAAACTGCAATATGTAAGATAATGAATACATAAGCCAACTTACTTGCGATAATCATACAAACTCTCCTAATAGCACAAAGGCACAGCACAATGCACTGAAAAACTGCCACATATCCTGGCGAACACTATAATTCGTCATGAGAACCAAAATGGTTACCGACATAAACTCATCAGTGAAGGCACTGAATCGCTCAGAGGTGGCACCTAATACTAGGTTAAAGCAATACATAATTGCAACCAACGTATCACAATTAATAAGCAGGAAGGGAAAATCACTAGAACTTTCTAAGCTCAATCTAGCACCCCTCAAATATTCCTACACACATGAAAATCGGCAAGCACTAAACAACAATTGGCATCCAAATAATTCCTCAGCAAAACTGCTGACAAAAACCATCTACGACCTCACCGGCCGGCGGACATCGCAAGAATTTCCTTTGCGCCAAAAAGCTCCCTTCCGGCTTCCGTCTAATCGAAAACTGGCCGAGCAAGTTTTTACAAGAGACGAACCAGTGTTGTCGCTCTCCAGTGTGACCAATATACAATTTAGCGAAAGTCTATGTCGTGACATCCATTCCCCCCCCCCCCTTAAGAAAGAAAACGCAGTTTTCTTCCACCGGAGGAGTCACGCCCAGCCCCCTTTGGAGTATGGACGAACAAATGCCGAGATAGCACCTCCTTATGCAAATAAAGAATGCCAGAGTTGTGCTATACCCTCGTCGTACATGCCTTTTCACTTACTAGACTCAATACAAAGAAATATGCACCAATCTACACTGGGTACTGATCCTGGAGTAGTCTACACATCATGCATGTTACACAAAATCCAAATACCTGATTGTCACCAATCAAACCCTAAGTTCTCGTAACACAATCATCATGTCACAACATAGTTATAGGCATAATATAATATGGTATGTCCACACATAGAGTACACCTACTAGATCTTGCCTTTATGGCAGCATATACCATACATTGAATATTAAAATACATCATCATGAAATATCAACTGAAATAGTCATCCTGCCTTACTTACATAAATTCCAATAAATACTCTCTTTTCAGATGTAAGTTTTCCCAGAAACTATAACTGTTCAATTATTTGACAACCTGGACAAGACATCTGTTACTACATTTACAAAATCCTCATATTGATATAATAGTAGAACTGGGGGCGCGGGTCAGAGCCTATCAAGTTCGGTTCGCGTCAACCGAAAGATCTTACTAAAACGAACCCGAAAATCTAGCTCTAGCTAACGCTGAACTATTAGCAAATGGTTTCGAAGCAAAGACATATGCTTCTGCCTAACTGCCCTACGCGCACCCCAACTATTCATAAAAGTAACACGTGCCATTTTGGTATTGTCGCGTAGCGACAATACTTCTACAAACTTAACCGGCGCAACCTCATCAAACACTCGTCTGAGTGTGCGCCAACTAGCACTCAGTGGCACATTACGCACCAAAACTGTGCGATCACTAACTTTCGGACTTGAATATAAGTCCCCACTGCTCCTAGTCATGTCCTTCGGTACATGCCGCGAACTACGCTTCCGATGTACCTTTTGTTTATCAATCTAGGAAGTTTGGTGATGCTGAGCCTCTGCATCAGCTACACCTATGGCACTATACACCCCGCGTACATTACCGACGGTTAAATCGGCAATCGGATCCTCCAGGACCATCGCGAAGACTCTACCCGTAATGAACGGTGTGTCCACACTAATGCACGCCTGGGGGTAAGTCTCAACTTTGCCCCCGAACGTGGTGCATTTTACCGTTTTGCCTGTCAGGCATGAGTCGTCGATGCACGATCGACGCACCCCAATTGTTGTGCATCCGGTGTCTCTCAACACCCGGACTGGTCTATTCTCCACCTTTCCTTCGTGGAGGATTACCTTGCCAGTCTCATGCACTGCCGATAGACATGGTGCCGCATGCCCACATTGTAGCACTAATCTCTCGTTCGCATTGAACAGAGGGCGGCACCCCGCACAGTCCTCGCTGTTCATTGTGTCCAACACAACCGCGGAATTTGCGTGTTCAAGCGGAGTAGTGCAGCTATCAGCACTATGACCCCTGCCACCGCAATTGGTACACACGCGCTCTTTCTTTTTCTCCTCGCGTGTACCTTTGCTGGAGCCCTTCGATGACGAAGACCCCGCATCAGAGTCAGAAGACCGACTCTCTGAGGACGCACTCCTCTGCTTATGGTGTTTGGTTTTATACCAAAATCGGTCTTCGTCACGCGAGTCCTCGAATCGTACCTGCTTTCGCGCTTGACGATCCCCTCCGTTGCTATAACTATCATAACGTTGGCTCTGCCACCTCGGCCAACTGTTCCTATGGGAACGAAAATTCGTATTAGTACCTCTATATGGCCGATAAGGACTGGAGGGCCTCTCATAACTCTGCTCTTGACCCCTGTCTGCCTTATCTGACTGATTTTGCCTAGTTTGGCGTTGAACTTTGCCCACACTGGCAACTATGTCTTCTGTCAGACCCGACTTCTGAATAGGTTTGCCCGGATGGGCCAGGACATAATGGTGCCCCAACTGGGCCATGGACTCAATGTCCTTTGGTTGACGTTCCTGGAAGAACGCCACCAACTCACTAGAGCATGAGGACAACACTTTGTCTCGTAGAACTAAGTCCAGCAAGCCATTATAATCCTTAGGAATTCCCTCCATTTCGATCCATCTATTCAATAGAAGTTTGATCTTCGAGATAAAATCCTCGAAGTCTTGGTCTGAGCTAGGCATCGCGTTCTTAAAACGCGTCCGGTAGCCGTCAGCAGTCAGACGGAACCTCCGGAGCAATCTCTCCTTCACTTTGTCATAATCGGCCCTTTCCTCCACGGGGAGGCTAAAAAAAGTCTCCATCGCGGGCCCAACTAGCAGTGTTGATAAAAGAGATGGCCACTGAACCCTATCAGCCTTATAGGCCACACATTCGGCCTCAAATCTTTCCAAGAAGAAGTCTAAACTATCAATTTTCTCATTGAAATTTGGTAGCCGCAGTCTAAAAGGACGATGATTCGCACCAGAAGTTGAGTTCTGACCACTTGCACCTACTTCTAACTTCTTTAATTGTATTTCCTTCTCCATCATTTTCTCTTCCAGAGCTATTCTCATTCTCTCCTTCTCCAACTGTAACTCTCTATCTTCTCTCATCCTCTTTTCTTGCAATTCTCTCTCTTCTTTCATCTTCTTTTCTTGCAATTCGAATTCTCTCTGTTTCCACTCACTTTCTTCTTTCATCTTCTTTTCTTGCAATTCTCTCTCTTCTTTCATCTTCTTTTCTTGCAATTCGAATTCTCTCTGTTTCCACTCACTTTCTTCTGTCATCTTCTTTTCTTGCAATTCTCTCTCTTCTGTCATCTTCTTTTCTTGCAATTCTCTCTCTTCTGTCATCTTCTTTTCTTGCAATTCGAATTCTTTTCTTTTTAGCTCTAGCTCTTCAGCTCGAGCATCTCTTAGAGCATTTTGTTTATCAATTCTCTCCCTCTCTTCCTTCTCTTTCAAAGCTTTTTGATTCTCCACTGAATGGAATTCTGCCTTAGCAAACTCCACTAATTCTTTTCCTGTGTACCCGGCTGCTTGGCCCATCCGCGTATAAGTATCAATGTCCATGTTGTCACTCAAAATGCTTAGTATTATTTCTTACAATAGATTTACTATGAAATCACTCAGTTGTATGTACTGTAAACTCTTCACCTATATCAGTAGATAACTCTCTGGTTACAATGGTGCAGTAAATATAACTTTTTTTTTAAAATCACTTCTCCATATGCATATATCTATATATTTGCGTGTAAGTATATGTCACCTCACCTCTTAGTGTAAATATATCATCAATCTTTACCTCTTATAATATAAAGTCACACTTAGCCTCTTGGCTATGTTATCACCACTTGTGCCAAATTAGGTCTTTCTATATTCTTATTCTATAGTCAGTAGCTGTCTAATACCAACTTCCTGATACCTTGAAAACAAAGTATCAACTTAGGATAATCAATAGTTGTATCATCACAACTTTCTGATACCTTGACAATACTGTCACCCTGGTTCAAAATAGGTATTACTTCAACAATTCTCTACTGGCGCCCACACTGGCGCTATGAACCAATACCACTCCTCTTATTATTACACTCAATACTCTCTGTTATGCAAGTACTATCTATGGAAAATGAACACAAATGAGGACTACACAGATTAAGGAAACACCCACATCACACCACGAAAACAAAATTCCAGTCACGAGGAACAGGACGATAGAACACAAAGAGCAGAGATAGATTAATATCTACAATGCGTGACTGAGCACGAACGAAAACAAGGGATACCTGTAAACGTATTTACAAGATAGTAAGATAGGACAAGAGAAAACACCATTTAAACAGAACACAAGAAATACTAAATATACACGACAATATAACTACACACTTCACAACTACAGCTAACACCAACAGGGCTCTGGAATGTTATGCAGGGCAGCTGCAGGAAATTCGTCTGTCAGACTCCACCACAGAACAAATACAGCCACAACCTAATAGAATTGGTCTAATCCAATCTTTTCCTACGACAGGCCAAAACTGGATTACACTCACACACCAATACACTATACCACCAAACACACAACGAAAACCACAATCAACAATGAGGTGCTAGAAGCCAACTCTTGCACCAAGCACTGTCTTCCCTTCAGTAATAATAACCTAAGCAAAGTATCAATACAATTATATTATAATGTATCAAAATATAACATACAATAACTCCAAACTACAAAGAACACAGAGCAAAATCAAATGAATCAACAATGAACATACAATCAAACAAACTTAGTCATACTGGTACAATGAGAAAAGACAAAATAAAAGGAAAGAAAACAACAACAAATTAAGAAGCAGATAAAGAAAACCGCACTATACTATACAACACATCAAAGTAACTGATAAATAGAATCAGTAAGAAAGGCAGCCAAAAAGATTACATACTCAGAAAAACAAGAAAATTTCAATATATGACATAATACATAAACATACAAACAATAACTTAACTGAAGCTCCAACGGCGCTTGAGTAAGCAGAATCCTCCGCACTGACGAAGATGATGAACAGAACAAACAAGACTCCACACTTGAAAATACGTAATCCAAACGAATACAGTGAAGGAATAAGTACACTGTCAAGACTGAGTGACACGGTACACCACGGTGCTAACACAGCCCTGTCTATATTATCATTGAAAATGTGTACTATTTCACAGTTCAGCTACACAGCTTGACTACACAGTCTTCTGTAAGTTAGCTGGGCACCAGCGCAAACAGATTCACCCCTGATTGGGCTCTTCTGGGTTGACAGCGTCGGCCTAGGAAAGTCACGTCAGAGCAATGTTACAGGCGTCGACTTAGGAAGGTCACATCAGAGCAAAGTTACTCTTGGGTGGTCACATCTGAGAAGCACTGGCAGACCCAGCAGCACATCATGATGACTTGGGGGGTACCAACCAGCTCTAACAGCCTCCTATCGACTATAAACACACCTACCAAACAACTCATACCACCCTAGTACCGAGGTTGACCAAACTACCTCCCATCTTGCATCTGGTCATGCATTTTGGGCCCCTAGCTAAGTAGTATCACCCCCAAGCTCCGCTGCTCCACCTGGAACAATGTCAACAATCACCAAAAAGACTCAGAATTATACCAAACTGACCGTCCTGATGCACTCTGTAACCTTAGCCTATCCCTTTGACAATCCTTCCCAAACCTGCAACCACAACAGAGCAAACCACTTGCAACTACACTACACACTATTTCACCTGCAATAAACTGAAAACCTACAGAAAATAGCCATACCGAACTGTGCTGGTAAAGTAGGTCAGCGCTTGCGAACGAGGTCAGGTCACGCGACCGTAAACAATACCGTAGAAACTGACATAAGCACTACCCTTTCACTGGACACTGGAAAAAAAAACGAAAACAACTCACACCCGTGAGTTCAGGAAAATACGAAGGCACCAACACAGTGGCGTTACCAGCCTTCTAACACTGTGTGTGTACAAAAATTTAATGGCAATAATCATACTGGGTCAAAACGTCAGCTCGCTGGGAATTAACGCTATAACATACAGGCCTCATGACCCAAAGAATAGTCCGCAATAAATATGAGCGAATTAATAGAAAATCATTGGCCCCATGGCCTCTAACTGACCGGACCAGAGCCACCCAGTTGTCAAAACAACAATCTATAGATGCTGTTGGATTTAACCCTATTTGTACCGTGGATTTAACTCACGGCTCATTGTCTACAAAATGGTACCACAGCACACAATAGCTGACATGAGTAATACAATAACGCCTCAAATACAGTAATATCCCTTTAATGAGAAGTACACACAACAATCACTATGCATGAAACTGCAATACGTAAGATAATGAATACATAAGCCAACTTACTTGCGATAACACTGACTAACAAAAAAAAAACTTTTTTTTTCTTTCTCTAACATTTCTATGTTTTTCTGGTCAATTTTAATGCGCTGTTTTTAAATCTGCAAACCGTTTTTCTCTATCAGGTCGGGATCTCTAGAAATACGCAATTGAAGTTTTTTAACAACGCATACAGTATTACAACATCATTAGTACAAGAAGTATAACAGTTATGTAGGCTTGAATTTCTTTGCAGCCGACTTTCGTCGGTGAATGGCATGTGGTACATCGCGATGAAGCATCCAACAATAATCGGCAAGCATGATCACACTCCACCGTCCTTGATAACGTGACTCCATTACGGCGATATCTTGATGGAATCATTCTCCATGTTCATCGCTGACTTCGCCAAGGTTGTCAGGGAAAAAGTTAAGATGCGAGTCGA
Organism: Oreohelix idahoensis; assembly: GCA_024509875.1. Lineage (NCBI taxonomy): Eukaryota > Metazoa > Mollusca > Gastropoda > Stylommatophora > Oreohelicidae > Oreohelix > Oreohelix idahoensis. The sequence continues at coordinate 108,030 of JAMPIV010007612.1, read as the reverse complement.
GCAAATGGATTTTGAAGGACATGTTACAGCCCATAATTATGTATGCATCTATGCACTGCTTAACAATATGCAACATAGTCGACAGATTTGTGATTTTCCAGAAAGTTATCGACGATCGATTTGAATGCCATTCATGCGCGAAGTTCACTACCATGTAACAAGTTCTCGAATTGTTTGTCTGCAATAACTTTCCTAATCTGAGGTCCTACAAAGATACCTTCCTTTATCTTTGCATCGCTATCTTGGGGAAACTTTTCTCGAAGATAAGTGAAAGCTTTGCTCGTTTTATCTAACGCTTTTACAAAATTCTTGATGAGCCCCAACTTTATATGTAACAGTGGTAAAATGAAGGTGTCTTTGTTAACTAATGGCTTGCGTGTTACATTTTTATGCCCGAGTTGCATACGATCCCGGATAGGCCACACCTTTCTTGCATAATGTTCCTGTCTGTTGCGGCTGTCCCATTCACATCGGAAGCAACAAAATTTAGTATACCCAGTCTGCATGCCCGTGAGAATTGCAATGACCTTTAGGTCTCCACAAATCCGCCATTGGTAGTCATTGTACTTTATTTTTTCCAAACGTTTAGCCATATTGTCATAAGTTTCTTTCATATGAACAGAGTAGGCGACTGGATTTGATGAAAAAAAAATTTCTGTTATGCAATAACACGGCTTTTAGACTAGTCTTGGAAGAATCGATGAAAAATCGCCATTCGTTGACTATGTGCTCATGACCGTTTACATCTTTGCAATAGCAAATGTCATCATCCATCTCAAAGTATTGAACAAGTTCTCTGTGTCTATGACGAAATTTAGATATCGGAGTATTGGGCGCTAAAAGATTCCATTCTTTGAGTCGCAAACCGAGTAATTCCGCTTGTCTTTTGGTAAGAGCGAGATCACGTATTAGATCTGAAAGTTCTGAATGGTTAATTAAGTAAACACCATCATTCACCGGTATGTAATCTGAGTCAGAATTAGTTTCTAAAGCAGGTAAACTATCACTTTCTGATGGTTCATTTACGTCCAACGGATATTGTTCTGGTGGTACTTGGATCGGACACGTGATTGGATCATGAGGCACTGGTTTCGAAACCGATTCAATATTTGGATAAACCACAGACTTTCTAGTTTTAAAAGTGAAACAATGGATATTTGTCAAGCAGAAGTAACAATCAGTAGTGTGATTTGTATGTTCACGCCATATTACTGGCACTCCAAAAGGCATCGACTTATGTTTCGGCGATTTTCGTAACCAACCTGCCAATGTATCGAACAAATTGCATTTGGCTTCCAAGATTTATTTGCATCATCAACTTTCGAATCGAAATAAAGTTCATATGTTTTCTTTAGTAATGGTGTAAAGTTTTTCTGGTGAACACGATCGGTAAAATATCCGCACACGTAACAGAACAGATCAGCCGAATTTCTACAACTTCTAGAAGCCATATTTTGCTCAGAATTATTTCAAAATACAGTAACTATTTGAAAAATCGCGTAACATATGTCATGCATCTTTTAGCAGTATAAAAAGTAGAATTATGTTGCTTTTTATTAATTTTTAATAAGTTATATAGTAAAAATGAAACGGAGCAAATAACGGTTTCCCAAAAATATATTTATTCACAAATATCTTAAGAACCCGACGTGATAGAGATAAACGGATTTCAGATTTGAAATCAGCGCAAGAAACTGACCTAAGAACACTTATTCTTATATAAGAAAGAAAAATGTTGTTTGTCAGTGTAATCATACCAACTCTCCTAATAGCACAAAGGCACAGCACAATGCACTGAAAAACTGCCACATATCCTGGCGAACACTATAATTCGTCATGAGAACCAAAATGGTTACCGACATAAACTCATCAGAGAAGGCACTGAATCGCTCAAAGGCGGCACCTAATACTCGGTTAAAGCAATACACAATTGCAACCAACGTATCACAATTAATAAGCAGGAAGGGAAAATCACTAGAACTTTCTAAGCTCAATCTAGCACCCCTCAAATATTCCTACACACATGAAAATCGGCAAGCACTAAACAACAATTGGCATCCAAATAATTCCTCAGCAAAACTGCTGACAAAAACCATCTACGACCTCACCGGCCGGCGGACATCGCAAGAATTTCCTTTGCGCCAAAAAGCTCCCTTCCGGCTTCCGTCTAATCGAAAACTGGCCGAGCAAGTTTTTACAAGAGACGAACCAGTGTTGTCGCTCTCCAGTGTGACCAATATACAATTTAGCGAATACAGAATGGTTTACAGTAGAAACAGGGGTGAAACAAGGCTGTATTATGTCACCACTACTTTTTGGAATAGCTATTGATTGGGTTATGAGAAACTATACCCACAATGAACAATTGGGTATAAAATGGACAAATGGAAAATTCCTGGGGGACCTGGATTTCGCAGATGATGTAGCATTCTTAAGTTCAACACCAAGACAATCCCAAGTAGCAATAAATAATTTGTGTCATCTCTCGGTTAAAATTGGTCTCCAAATAAATGCCTCTAAAACTAAAGCTATGAACTTTTCTAACGAGACCTTTGATATCATCTTGAACGGGGAAAAACTACAGAAAGTTGAAAGTTTCAATTATTTAGGCAGTAAAATGACTCAGGATGGTGACACAACAAGAGAAATCCATACTAGAATTGCTTTGGCAGCTAGCGCCTTCAATAGATTATCTAACATTTGGAAATTACGATCATTGAATATACATACCAAGCTTCGTCTGTTTAATTCAAATGTTATCTCAGTGTTAACATACGGCTGTGAGAGTTGGAAAATAACAAAATCATTGGAGAACAAGCTGAATACATTCGAGAACAAATGTCTTAGAAAACTCATGAACATCAGTTGGAAAGAATTCAAGACTAATCGACAAATAAGAGAAGACTCTAGGCAGAAATATGTCTCCGACTATATAAGGAAAAGACGATGGTCATATATCGGTCATGTCCTACGAATGCAAAACAACAGAATACCACTACAGGCGCTCACTTGGGTTCCTGAGGGTAAGCGGAAAAAAGGAAGACCAAAAGAAACACTCAGAAGAACAATAATAAGAGAAGGAAGAACGTTGGGCCTAAATAATGTGCAAGAGCTAAGAGGAGTGGCGTCACAACGAACAACCTGGAGAGCACTGGTTTCTGCCTTATGCGCCGTGTTTGGCGCTTAAAGAATGTATTATTATTATTATTATTATATATATATATATATATATATATATATATATATATATAGATATATATATATATATATATATATATATATAGATATATATATATATATATATATATATATATATATATATATATATATATATATATATATATATATATAAGGGGATTGACATAAGTCTGGGGCCTGACCATGAAGGAGTCACAGGAGGAAGATGAAACTTGGCATATTTAAAGTTCATCATATTTGCACTGAATGTGTGAAGTACACGTTTGTTTCTTCAATGGGTTTTCCCGCTACGGTGCACGGCGCAATGTACCCTATTGTCCGGATCTGCTGCTCCAAAGATTGGACAAAACAATGGAAAAGAAAGAGGCCAGAGCTGTGATAAAATTTCTGATGTTTCAGGGAAAAACACCTACAGAAATACACAGGGAGATGGAACCAGTGTTTCGTGATTCTTGTCCTTCATATACTTCGGTGAAAAACTGTGTCAACAGTTTACGCGACTGTTGACACGTGAACAGAAGCAAACGAGGGTAAATTGCTGTCAACAGTTGCTCAAAAAGTGTCAGTCTAAAAAAATTTTTAAGACCATGGTGACAGTAGATGAGACTTGGGTATACCATTATGACCCCGAATCCAACTTTGCCAGCATGCAATGGAAAACCCCGGGCTCCCCAACACCTGTCAAGCCGAGAGCGCAGAAATCTGCAGGAAAAGTGATGCTGACTGTTTTTTTGGGACGGCAAAGGCGTCTTTTGAAAGATTATCTGCCTCGTGACAACACAGTTAATGGACAGTACTATGCAGATCTTCTCACCAAACTAAGAAAGGTTGCTACCAGGAAACGAGGAATAACGCGCACTCAAAATCTTCCTTTGCTTCAATACAACGCGCCCTCTCACAAAGCACGGCTTGTGCAGCTAGCAGCCAACGATTTGAATATTGAAATTCTTCCACACCCACCATATTCTCCAGATTTGGCTCCATCAGTCTTTTTTCTATCTCCAAATCTTAAAAAACTGCTGAAAGGAAATCATTTTGACAGCGATGAAGAGGTTATACTGGCATGTGATGACTGGTTTAGTTTGCAAAATAGGGTATTCTACTCCCAAGGTCTTTTCAAGGTCACGCGGAGATGACAGAAGTGTGTCAATTCAGACGGTGGCTATATTGAAAAGGAATAAACACTATACAAAATTTCAGCTCTCTGTGACATGTCCTTCATGGTCAGGCCCAAGACTTATGTCAATCCCCTTGTATATATATATATATATATATATATATATATATATATATATATATATATATATATATATATATATATATATATATATATATATATATATATATATATATATATATATATATATATATATATATATATATATATATAAAAGATTCTGTATCATACGCTTGCTCTAAAATCTATAGTAACTGAATCGACAATGAATTTGTAAAATAATTTAGTAATCAATTATTATTTAACAGTTTACAATAAATAAGAAAAGATGGGTGAAATTTAGTAAATGTTTTGTTTTCATAGAGACTTGATAGAGGAATTAAACAAAAAGTCCGTTGCGTTCGCCTTTTAATAAGAACTTAGCTCTTCAAATGCTTGAGTACTGCAGCAGGTATTTCGTGAAGTCTTCTGTGATGAGGGCACTTCTCTAAACAACTCGTCCAATGTAGGTAGTGAGTGTCGAACCCAGCTTTTGAATCACACGATAGTGGCAAAGACTCTTACTTCAAACGGGTCTCGTACCACGTACAGTAATGTAGCCTCGGACCACGAACTTTAGAAACAATAAAAGATTAAATGCCTCTGCTAAGTATATTGTGGTCGGAAGATTAAATAGGCGCTTTATCTCGCTGTCCACCCACCAATTTTAGCCTCCCACATGGTATTTCAGACAAACTTTTCAATGAGAGCTAAAGTTTATTTTCTGCGCTCAATATTTTGGCCAATCCTAAGCTTAGATCTGGGTGGGGTCGGGTTGGTAATGTAATTCTTTTCCTGCGTGTTTAAAATTATTACTTTAAAATTTAAACTCGTGTCCTATCTTGCAAATATGGCATGCTTACTTCCGATTGCACTTGTGCAAACTTCCGAACACATCTGTGAACTCATTCCTCACTGATTATTTCAATATTATCTCCCCAGACTGGTTATAGGTAGGAATTAGCACAAACAATCTTTAGCGGTAGCGATTATCGACTATGCCTCGCCTCCCCCCTGTTTCCAGGTGGAGTAATCTTAAAATTAACCGGTGCTTCTGCCACACCTAACGGGTTCTTTTGTTTTCTCCGCCGGTGTGTCTGGGCATGTGAGCGATAAACACCACCTCTCAGATGGACATGCATGTCTGACCGGATGAATTACATAGACGGTCGACAAATCCTACCACGTTTGTCGTATCATTACCAACACTGGGCGATAAAATTATAATCCGCTGACTTGTCTAAAAGCCTGAAGTGACAGAGAAAGTGAATTCACATCGATGAAAAGGAAGAGGAACATTTTGTAGGGGCATAAAATATGCCAATAATAGGACGATGAATGTGAGAAAAAAAGGTCGGAAAAATCCACGCACAAATGTATCGTCACATACTCCTTCATCTAAGATATTTTATTAAATATCCAGGTTTTGGAGTGAACTTTTACGTGGTTCGTGCCTTTCTCTAGTGCTGTTCTGCATGACAGTCTCCTTATCCTCAACTTCTTTATTTCGTTGGCGAGTGTCTGAATTTCTCGCATGGCATTGTGTGCAGTTTTGAACGTAAGTACGAATATCTGCCTACTGTTTGGGCCAAAAGTAAATCTCTTTAAGGTTACTCATAGTGGTTCCCACTGGAACATGTTCTCCCGATGAGGATATGGGGGCTAATTTCATAACGGAGGGTCTTAAGGGGAGAGGCACCACGAGTTGCTTCCCCTGCCTCGTCCGTCGATAAATAATTTCATATTCTTTGAAAAATGTTCCAACTGAAGCATGGGTTATCTGTATATGACTGCGTTCAGAGTACGGCGCCAGTGTAATGTCATCCATCTATGCTTGTTGTAACTCTGTTTTACTACACATAAATGATGAGTTGAGGTACGAGCTATCCAATGTTGGGTTGTTGGATGTTATGCCCAAACTCGTAGTTTTATGGTTTTCACCAATCTGGTTGTCCGGGTTAAGGCGAACATAGCATTATCTCACAAACTGCCGAATATCATGTTGCATACCTTGCCAGAAGTGTTTCAAGGAGACATGTTTTACTAGGGCACATGAACCTTTAATGGGATGGGGCAGGGTTGAAAGCATTTCCTGCATTAGGCGGTAGCGATAGGGGAGTGGGACAACTAACTGTTTCTTTTTCTCCACTGTCTATAGCCCAAACCTATCTCCCTGTAATATGCTCCCTGAAGAGTATGGGAGTAATTGCCATACAACATATAAAAGCAAGCCTTCAGGGTTTCAGCCTTTCTTTGTGCCTTCTTCAGCTCTGAAAAATTCGGGCTGATTAGAGAGAACAACTTAGGGGCCGCAAGGGCGTGTCCTGGGGTCTCTCTCTTTTGTGTTGACCTGGAGTCACGTGAGGTATCTCCAAGAAACACATATTTCCTCCCTAAAATGAGAGGATAGACTAAATCGTCTAAAATTGCAGCATTGATTTAGCACCGTACATATCGGGTTGAAACATCAAATTCCGCAACCGGAAGAAGCATAGGCTCGATACTCTTCCTGGGCCCCTGTATCTCTACAGTTTCACCAGTGTTCTGGTGGGCCTTCACCAAAGATGGTAAAACTAGAGCTGAATATTCTAAGCCCGAATCATTTAAGCACCGTATTGATCGGTTACCCACAGTCACCTGTTCAGTAATAAGAGAATGACTGGGGTTCTGTTCATATGCCTGGGGGTCATGGTTCCCTGTCGACCCCGTCAACAGACATGCGACATTATAAGGGCCCATTTTCGTCCTCCTACAGTCCGATGTGAAATGTGTGTCATTTTTGCACACTTTAAACCATCGTCTTCCAATTCCCTGGGCCGAATTGCTCTGTTTCTGCTTGTCGTGATCCTGTGGTTGTTGTTGTTGTTGGGCCGTTCTGTGTGATGTGTTGGTCGTACTCTTGGATTCAGTGAAGGCGGCGCTTCTCTCGTTTGGGGTGATTATCGTGTGACACTTTTTAGACTGGTTTACTTCCGACTGGGCGCTCTAGTCCACCCAGCAGTAAATGACTACCTGACTTTGAGTTAGGGAAGGAAAAGGCAACGAGGAATGGAACTGGTCACACCACCTCTCGATGCTGAACCTAGCACAATGAAATCTAACACTTCACTCACCCTACGGCAGTATCTGCTATGGGACCTCCTTTACCTTCATGTTTCCAGCATGCTTCACTCAAATAATCATGACTCAACACTTATGTATGTTGCCTATTCGCACATGAAATGCAACTGTCATAATATTATCATGTATTTTACATTTGAGAAGATTAATCGTCCATGGGGGAGGGGGGGGGGGGTGTAGTAACAAAGAGGTATGGCTGCCGCCTCTAATTCTAAAGGTACCAGCTTCGCTCCCAGCACAGGGAATTTCATTGATGGTTATTTTTTTCAGACCTAGTGGTTCCTAATGATGTCATACTCCCCCCCCCCCCCCCCACCTCCCCCGTTCTCTTGGGTAGCGAGATCGGATGGTTAGCCTTCTCGGATAAAGGCGATAAATTAGGAGGTCCAGTGTCCAAGTTCCGGAGATTAAAAATTCTTCGGCAGTTGGAAATCGTAAAGCTAAGGCCATTCGGCCTCTGCCCTGGCGAAGTTTAAAAATTATGAAAACCTACCCACCACAAAAATATTCATAGAATGTGTGATTCCTGTATACACACATTGCGATCTTCGCCGGTGCTACGGAATTCGTGCACTATGCTGAGATCCTCCTTGTGTTGTCGAGGAGATCGGAGCACTTATGATATTGTCCGTGTACAATGAATATGGTCCTTAAAACCAAACCAAACCAATTGTCCATACATAAACACTACTAGTAACGGAATGCTTACTACAGTAACCTTAATGCTGTCGAGTATACTCTACATTGAGTATGTCTCTTGTGATATTTCAGCGTAGCGTAAAGGGTGGCAACATATGACCTTTACTTTCTTGTAACTATCAATACCATTAACTGGTTGAAAATACGGCATTCATTGTTAAGCTAGGGCTTCCAATCGTCCCTATTTTCTCCAGGCAGATCCACTGTGTCTCAGCCAGTCCTGGTAAATTTAGTCGGGGGTAATGAAAAGTCCCAGTGTTCTTAAATAAAATACGTAACTTGTTAACATAAGAATAAATATTACTGCAAATCTGATCAAATGAAAGTTCCATTTCTCATAACCCAGATACAATTATTTTATTCGGTAAGACTAGTTGGTTTCTCATTAGTTTTTATCAGTTAATATCATACTTGAAGGCTCTTGTTGAAAACATTTTCTAAAGTATATCTTAATGTCTATATCTGTGTTTTTAATCTTTTAGAGGTCCCACGCCCCTTTACAGAATCTTAAGAAGCCTCACACAGCTTTACAGCATCTTAAGAAGCCTCACACACCTTTACGGCATCTTAAGAAGCCTTACACACCTTTACAGCATCTTAAGAAGCCTCACACACCTTTACAGCATCAAAATAAGCCTCGCGCCTTTTTAAAGCATCTTAAGAAGCCTCGCACCCCATTACAGCATCTTAAGAAGCCTCACACACCTTTACAGCATATTAATAAGCCACACCCCCCTTTATCTTCTAGCTTGCAAAACATGCCAGAAATGCTTAAAAGAGATCCAAGTTTATTTTGATAAAATGCTATTTACAGAATGTGACTAAGGTTCGGTATCTAATTCACGTTGTCAATGTTCTATTTTGTACAAATACATTTGCGGCAGCATAGTGGTTAGTGCACTGGATTCCTAGCTCAGTGGTCTATGGTTCGATCCCCAGATGATGTGGGATGTTTTTTAAGCCGCAAACGGCTCCTGGGTCGACCCAGCCCCCAATTGGGTACCAGAGCAACTTCTGGGACGGTTAAGGCGGCCGGGGTGATGCTGACCACATCACCCCTAGTGTGCCGATGGTCAAGAAAATATGGGCCTAACACCATATTCCCAATATGCCTCAATGGCGTGTAACGGCATCCTTTACCTTTTTTGTTTTTTTTTTACATTTGTGTTACGTATATTATGTACTGTGTATGATGATTCGGCTTCTAAAATATCTGGCATGTCACTCACCTCCGTAATATATAAAGTACAAGACATAGGGAAACAATGCTAGTCTGTGTCTGAGTAATTCAAAATATTTAAAATACAATTTTATAAAATTTTATACACTCACAGAAGGTAACAGTTTCAAAAGCAAATCTGTCTAGTCTAAGCACTTTTCTTTTAAGTGTTCAGGTCACACCAGAATTTACATTTGAAAGAAAACTTTGCTTATAAGGATAAATAGATCTACTTTTGACAAATTCGAGTTTACTTAATCACATAAAAAGCTATTTTGTTTATTTTCGAATTGTGTGCCTTTAAATCGTGTGTTATGATTTTTCATATTCTTTACAAATCGAAATATTGAAAATAATTTCTACTACTGAGTCGTTCCCCTTCTACCGTGAGGTGTAGAGGTTGAAAATAATTTCTAATCATAATAATAGCAGAAGGTTGAAGCTTCCGGGTGCAGTTTAGCGTATTATTGTACAGACTGTACCGACACAATGTTGCTTTTTACATATATATTACAAACATGACTAAGATGCAGGGGCGTACTTGTCAACTAATTAGAGGCAGGAGAAAAACTTTATATCGTTCTTTTTTTGGGTGAAACTTTGTGGGCGTAATTATCCTCGCTACAACGATTCGTGTGTAGACAGGTCACAGCTGGGGAAAACCATAAACCGACTGTCTAGATATGCATCTCATATCATCATCATCGTCAGCTGCCATCTCTACAACGAAGGTCGGCTCCAATGGATCTCCAATGTATTCTATGTCTATACACGAACACCGATTGTGTACGGCTGTGGCCACATCCCGGGCAAAAGTCTTGGCTGACAGGTGAGTGAGTGAGGTAGAAGTAATCCTACTTAAGGGAATGTCCATCCCTAGTACTCAAAGACTAAGATGGTGAGTGAGGAGAAGAATCTTAAAAGATCAACGGCTCACAAAGCGAAACAGAAAAGTGGGTCGTGCATAGGAAAAGACGACGACTAGACACCGTGGAAGAGATTGGGGCCTTACTACGTACGTTCTAAAGAATGTAATGAAATCACAACAAAACGATAAAAACAGCTACGTAGATAACTCTTGGTCCCCTGGGGAGGAATCTACTGTACATGGCAACAGGGAAGAGGCAACTGCTTTAATGAGTAAGGAGGTCAGTAATGGCGAGTGTTCCTCAAATTTTGTTGATTTGAATACACCTCATAAGCTGTAAGCATATCCGCTTCTCGATTCATAAAGAAACTAAAGAAACACACCACTCCCCACCCCCATGATTCAATGATAAAGGGTTAGTCGGTGTGACAGATTAATCCTCAAGCGGCCTACAAAAATATTAGAGTCCAACTGACTGGACTTTATTTCCGCCCAATTGATCGAATATCCATAAATCTGTTTTAGGAACTACAATGAACAAAAAAGATAAGAACATTCAAAGCACGAAGAAAGGGATTTTTTCCGAACCGTAGGGATTCGAATTTTCACTTTTTTACCCTTGCGGCATTTTAGAATGGGATATTGGGCTTTCTTAACCCCAGAGGACTTCCCGAACTCAGCGGGTACAACTCGACCCGCTAAGTGGCGGGTGATGCAATGTCAGGAGATCGTTCGTTCGTTCTTTCGTCGACTATATTGCTGTTATACCATGTTCAACCAAAGAGGTTATAATTGGGGTATATTGTGCGTTATAATGTCAGGAGATAGATGGTCCTCTGACCTTTACGGGATAATAGATGTGGGAGTTCTTTAGTAGCAGATTAAAATACACAATGTTCCTGCGGCTAAGACGATAGAAGACCACATCCAGGACTCACTCCGCAGCGCAAAGAATCTTTACTTTGATCTGACTGGAGGCGACTACATCATTTCTAGAACAATCTTCAGTGGTGCGCCCATGCTGCCTTGGGTGTCGTCCGGATATGACGTCACACAGTAGGGGGTAGGGGGTCAAACTTATATGTGACGAAGTGCGACGATAGAAGAGGAGGGGTTTGAAGAAATGTAACGTCTCTTGAAAACGATACAAGTGATCATCGCTTCTTTCATCAATAATGTGTGAACAAAATACGTTTGTTACCTATCTTCATACTCTACTTTTATCATCTTTAGTTAACAGTTCTTTCGTGGATGACTTACATTAATATTATAATCCAACATTTCCCTTAATTGCAGCTGAACGTCTCAAAGTGGAAGACATTGTACCTTGGTCTGCAAACACATTTTGGATAACTACGATCGTTATTGCCTTTCACTTCAATACGTGCTTAATGAGAGAATTAGCAAGACATGTCACGTGCACTTCGGCTTTCTGGTCATGCTGCTCAGTCAGTATTTCCTGCACAAACAAATGTCAGTTCCATCGAAGCGCTTCAGACCAACACGAGTAATTGCTCGTAGGCAAAGTAAAATGAGTCTCATACTGGCAAATACACAGAATCAAGAAAGTGTGGATTGGATTAACGAGGAAGAATTTGGTTTGGGACTAAATATTTCTTCCAATAAACTTTGTTGATTTTGAAGCAAATAGAGAAGGTGGGTCACCAGGGACCACTTTTGTCAGTACTGAAGCGTCGAAAGCTTGCCTGGTTTGGGCATGTAACTCGTCATGACTCCCTTTCGAAAATGATCCTCCAGGGAACAGTCGAAGGTAAACGGAGAAGAGGAAGGCAAAGAAAATCCTGGGCTGATATCATCAAAGAATGGACAGGGCACGGTTTTTCCACACATGTACGCATTGCTGAGGATAGAGAGCAGTGGAAGACCCTGTCTACTGACGCTTCTACTATGGCACCCCAACGACCTATGACGGGTTACGGGTTGAGATGATGATGATGAGATTTCTAGTCCGTTAAATAGAGGAGAAACTTACTTTGCCGTTGGATAATGATAACGACTTCCTGTGACGGACAACTCAGCTGTCCCTGAATTGTTAGGATGATATGGTAAGAACCCTCTCATAACATCAGTACCCCTGAATTGTTAGAGGATGATACATTCCTTGTATAACATCAGTATTGTTGGAACTTTTCAGCAACGGGGAATTCTCACCACCTGGGCTCATTAGGAATGCACAACAGAAACGTGGACTCGTTAGCATAAAACCTTTCCACGTAGATTGTCAACACGTTCGCTACTTAAAATGTAGACCGTTATCTTCCGTGCATTCAGAGAATCGCATTGATTTAAGGAAAGGTTAAATCACGCCCACGGATATCTCTAGAGCAATTATATGAAGTTATTTTCATTACCTTGGTCAATACGCCTGCCCAGTGGGGCAATGCCAAAGTCAACGAGAGAAGCGGCTACGATCAAAGCAGTGATGGTCCACATAAGCAGACGAAGCAGCGTCTCAGCGGCATTTCGCATCTCCGTGTTAACCAGAGGAGAGCGCTGAAGCGCTCGGAAGACGGACACGAACGGGAAAGACAAAGCGGATGCAGCGAACGGAGATACGGAAACCACGGGCGGTCCTCTCTTTAGTCTGGCGACCAGAATCTCGAATTCTTCCTGAGTTCAAGAAAGGTTTTAGATTCTAACATGTCCCTCTAATCTTACATTCCACTTACTATATATAGAGACCCTGAAGAAATGCATTTTATCATTCGTTTGCCAGAGATTTTAAAATACACTAGCGTATAGTTGAATCCTGCTAGATTTCATCTGAATTGTCGGCTATATTGGAGTGCTATTCTTTTCTGTGCAGACGGTATAATATAATTGTTAAAGTGATCAGTGGTCAAGTGCTTTCATTTTAGTCCACTGGATTTGTGTGTTAATTTAAACTTATTAAATAAACCCATTTCAAAGTTCCATCTGTAAACTAAATAATATAGCTATAAGTTAATTCCCAATACAACTAAATGCTTAAATTAATTTTAGAAGCCGTTAAGGGATTTTTAACTATTTAATGCAGTTTAGTTCTATATATATATATATATATATATATATATATATATAGATGTGTGTGTTTTAACTATTAGACTCGCGGGGAGTTTTTCTTGAATTTATATAATTAAAGACGCGAGTGCTTAAAATAGTTTTGACTGTAAATTTACCACGCGCCAGTATATAATTAAAATTGGAAATTATGTTGTCATGTTTTTCTATCTTTTCCTATAGAATGATCAAACAACCTTTGCGTTCCCAGCAAAGAATAAATTATATAGAGAATCCAGACTCGGTTCTGCCTTCAGTCATTACATAAACATTTTAAATTAACTCTTGTGGCGATCCTCTGTTGGGATCCAGCTAACTGAATTTTTTCCAAAAACAAAGCACCCCCAAGAACGTTTTAAAATAAACATTGTCTGTTAAAGATAAAACTAGAGCAGAACATTGCCAGAAACGATACATATAATTTTACTGTTCTACTGTGGAAATAAGAAATAACATTTAAGAACAGTGACAGTTTTTTCGTCATCACGCTAGAGAATATTGTCTACCACCAGCGGTGAATAATACCTGAGACCACACTATTCACACCCCCGTATCTTTGACTGTGCCATCCTATAGAAACCTTTTGATATAAAACCAACAGAACACTGAGGCTTCGTCTTCTAGCGATTCTCGGGCAAATCTGTGCAACACAAAACCCGCTAATCTGGGGCTAGAAACGAAGGAAAGACAGTTGTTTATTATGCAAAGTGTTTAAGCTGCTGTTGTGTATTTTCTATGAAGTGCCAGATTCCACGATCGGTAAATGTGTGTGAGAGACTGAGTGCTGGCCATCACGAGCGTGCATGAATGAATGGGATTTATTTTGCAAACCTTGTTAATTTGCTTTACCTGATAAATACCTTTTACTGTATGTCTTGCATTGTCCTTTAAGCGGGATTTCTTAAACTCTGTTATTTCCCCTCCCTTATATCTGCTTAGTAAAGGTAAACACGTTTGAGAACGATCGGATTTTTTCCCACCATCATACCTAGTATTGTAACACCTCTCTTTGAAGTAAATTTAATTTACGGGTTGGGTTACATTATCTATTCTGATAAAACACCTGTCTTTGGACTGGGGTTATTTTCTTTCTCTATTCAAGCGGGAAGGGCATAGTTGACACCATTCTTCAACCCCCTCTTCCCCCCCCCCCCCCCCCCCCCCCAATTGTTATTCGTATTTTGCTGTAACTATTGATTATTCCTGTACTTTGATAAATGTTGTGATCTGATTTTAATGATAAATAAACACGTAAAACTTCTAGTATTGAGTTGGAAGGCACCAAGCCCAAACTTACCCCATACTTGTTATATTCTTAGTTTGTATTCACGTACGTCCGTGTGTTTGAAGCACCAAATTGGTGTGAGCGCATGTTGGTCTGGAAGCTGGCAAATAATTGTTTGTCCAGGAGAGTTTAAGGAGTAGAGTGAGAGAAAACAATTGTCGTATAGAGTCTGTCCTTACTCTCCCCAGCACTCTGTGAATCAACTATTTACTTTCTAACCCTTTCTTTCACTGCGCATTCACCATCATTCTTCCCTCTAAACGGGACCACTATTTTCTAAGAACTCTCTCAAATAAATTTACGACACTTCCGTTTTTAAACCTTGAATTTTTGAGGATTTGCTATCAAGTTTAAAACTTTTTTTATAAAACTTTAAATCAATCAATAAACTTTAGCTCCCCGAAGAGCATAGGCCTTCAACAAACACATGCCAGGTCTTCCAGTCCTGTGTCATACGGTTCTTTCCATGTTTTCCTCATCATTTTCACCTCTGTATCCAGTTCTCTCCTCCATGTGTTTTTTTGGTCTACCGCTGCCTCTCTTTCCCTGTGGATTCCAGAACAAGGACTGCCTTGTAATGCTATCAACAGGTTTCCTCAATGTGTGTCCTATCCATCGCCAGCGTCTTCTTCTCAACTCTTTTTCCACTGGCACTTGTCTGGTTCTTGTCATCAATTCCGCATCTGCGACTTTGTCACAACTTTATAAAACTTTAAAATACGTAAAAAGTGAAGTTATTGAAGTATGCACTTTACATTTAGTTTATTATGTTTGAAATTAAATTAAGCAAAAATGAGCAATAATTTTAAGACATTAAGCAATACTGAATCAACCAAGCTGTCTCTGTAAAAGCCTGATTAATTAAACGAATTTTTACTTAAACGATTGTTATTTTGTCCGAACTAATTAACTAATTTAAATTTAATTACATTCTTTCTGTTCAGTATTACAAAACAGTGGGATATAAAGCCGCACTTCAAAATTATTTTGACGATATGTGACAGGGGGAGGGGAGAAGGGATTAAAAAATATTTTTAAAATGCATGACATCATATGTCCTCCTTAAGGAGGGAAAAGGGAAATGATGATACTGATGGCGATGATGAAGATGATGATCATGATGATGAGGAGGATGATGTTAATGATAATGATGAAATGTACAGAACATAATGCGCAAAATCATTTATTTCAGAGGCGATTCTGAAAATGCAAACTGACGTAACTGAAAGATTGAATCAGTATATAATGAATCAGTGTACAATGAATCAGTATACAATGAATGAATGAATGAATGAACATCCTGAAATCATAACTGATAAAATACTGACATTGTGAAATGGCCGATAAATCGAATATTTATTGAGTCCTTGTCGTTCTCATTTATCTCCGCATAAACTGTTTATATCTACAAGCTCTGTCCAGCCGGACTTTTATCTGCTGGATGACTGTGTCGCTTCCATAACTTCGCCATTGGTCGATATGTATCTAATACAGATTCACACAAATTATTCTTCTCTTCTTCAAGTACCATGCCTAGTGGCGCAGGAGATTATATCTCTCTCCACAACTTCCTGTCTCCAGTACAATTTATCAATTCTGCTGTTGACTTCTTTCCATGCCACAATGTAAAACTGTCCAGTATTTACTCTCTTTGTCTTCCCCTATCTCTTTTTCCTTCGATCTTACCTGTTGTTACGATATATTCCAGATTTTCTCTTCTCATAACATGCCGAAAAAATTGAATTGCTTCTTTCTAACTTGTAAAATAAGTTTCCTTTGTACATTGATCTCTTTCACGACATCCTCATTACTCTTTTTGACTGCCCATAGTATTTTTAACATTCTTCTGGAAAACCACATCTCTGTTGCCTCTAGTGCCTTCCCTACTTGTTTACTGATTGACCATGCCTCACACCCATATATCAGGATTGGTTCTACATAACACTGAAGAACTCTCTTAATTCCATTGATAAAGAATTATTGCATAAAAGTCTTCATTTTATAGAATTCGGTTTTTGCTTGAGCTATTCTTCCATCCGATGTTATTACTTTAGTTTTTTTATTCCAACATATTAGATCTGGGGTCGGGAACTGCGTCACCAATAACAACATCATAGTGTCATTACAAGATAATTTACTCAAAGAAAGCTCGCGTGATGCGATTAGTACTGAAATTGTTAGACGGAAAATGAAATGGAAAATTGAGTTTGAGACTACATAAAAGACATTGAACAGATAACGTTGGACAACAAGACTTGGCATGAGTTGTTTGAAGACTAGAGCTACTTAGGAAGTTGACGAATAATGAAGAAGAATCTGATGATGTTTTATTAAAAACTAGTGTAGGTGTTTAGAAATTTTGCCTTCCTTCCAAACACCTATGACTCAATGTGAAAAGCTGGTTGCCAAATTTCAGTTTCTCAGTGCAACTGTTCTATATTTTTGTGTGGGTGTCATTACTTTATCTACTTAAAAACTTGTGTCCATCTCAATACGTTGACCATTGCATTGAATCCACCAACCAACACTCTTTAGCTCAGCAAGGAGCATATGCCTTCAACAAATACATGTCATGGTCTCCTCTCACGTGCCATCAACTAAAGGTCTTTCCATTTCTCCCTGTCTAGGTGCCATCGGCTCAAGTTCTTTATATGTCTTCCTGTCACGTGCCATCAGCTCAAGGTCTTTCCGTGTCTTCCTGTCACATGCTATCGGCTCAAGCTCTTTCATTTCTTCCTGTCACGTGGCATCTGCTCAAGGTCTTTCCATGTCTTCCTGTCACGTGCCATCAACTCAAGGTCTTTCCATTTCTTCCTGACACGTATCCTCAACTCAAAGTCTTTCCGTTATCTTCTTTTCACGTGCTATCAGCTCAAGTTCTTTCCATGTCTTCCTGTCACGTGCCATCAGCTCAAGGTCTTTCCGTGTCTTCCTGTCACATGCTATCGGCTCAAGCTCTTTCATTTCTTCCTGTCACGTGGCATCTGCTCAAGGTCTTTCCATGTCTTCCTGTCACGTGCCATCAGTTCAAGTTATTTCCATTTCTTCCTGTCACGTGCCATCAGCTCAAGGTATTTCCATGTCTTCCTGTCACGTGCCATCAGCTCAAGGTCTTTCCATGTCTTCCTGTCACATGCCATCAGCTCAAGGTCTTTCCATGTCTTTCTCATCATTTTCATGTCTGTACCCAAGAGTCTTTTCCCCTTGTTATTCAATTTGCCTCTAGTTCTCTTTCCCTGAGAATTCCAAAGCATAGATTTCCTGGTAATGTTATCAACAGGTTTCCTCAATCTTGGTCAAATCCACCGCCAGGGTAAAACACGTGGAAAAGATCGTTGCACTGGCGAGATGATAAGTTTATGCGTCTCGATGCTTTAATATTAGCTGCGCAATTTTTACCATAACTTCCCGACAACGTTCCCTGTCCTGACAAACAGGGCTGCCAAGATCAAACTAGTAAATAAATATTAGACAAACATAGGTATGTTTTCAGGCACTCGTAAGAAATAAAGAAGTAGAAAACTAGACAACAGAAAAACAACTACTTCTTTATTTCTTACGAGTGCCTGAAAAAATACCTTTATGTTTGTCTAATATGTATTTACTGTTTACAGGCCTCGGGTTTCCCTTCCTTATGTCAATAATGTTTATGCAAGATCAAACTAGTAATGGCGTCCTTATTCCTTAACAAAGAGATTACAATTTGCGTTAAGACTCAAAGTGTGAAAATCATACAGAAAACAGGAACAAAAAGAAGGTTAATCAATATTCCCCATAACGATATAAAATAACTAAATGATTCAAGCATACAACATCATTCATTTAAGAAGAAGTGGAAAATTTGTTTATCAGAGTTGAAGTAATTCCCAGCAAGAGCAAAAACTAAAAGGTTCATATTTTTTAAACTGGCCAATTTAAAGACATGTACGCAGACAATTTCATCTTCGTTGTCTTTGATTCTTCTTGTCTCCTCGTTTTATGTAACTTAATATCTCTCCTGTTTGCTTTACTTTACAGGATAACAATGGGGTCTATGTAGGGTTCGGGCCACGACGTCCCACCTACATCAATGGATGTTGAAGCGAACACATAGCCTCTCATATCCAGGTGCAGTGATCGCCGCGGAAGCTACTGTCTTGTAGTAAGCTTCTGGCATATGGCCTCTCCTGCACAAACGTGTCCATAGCAGCACCTTCACGAGGTGACCCCGTTCTCACAGAGTTTGCTATGGGGGCGACCGAGTGCCTGGCGGTATAACTGGGTCGGGAGTTGTTTGGGACCCCTCTTAAGGTGCAGGCGCAATACCCACCAGCGAGTGGACCATGCTCTGGCCAACACCAACCCAAACCCTACTCATGGGTTAAATGCTACTTTCTCTTTTCTCTACTTGCCTACCAAGCTTTCTCTGTCCAATCCTCGATAACCTCACCAAGGATCCTGAAGTGGTGATGGTAAAATATAGGTCTTTACTTAGAAGGAATCCGGGCCCTGCCCAGCTGCAGCAAGAGTGCCGTGCGACCTGACATTGCACCCATCGTCAGATTTTGTCCAACTCCTGAGACATGGGAAGCAAAGCCACTAAAACTCAATGAAAATGTAGAACCACTGTGCTGGGGAAAATCGTGAAGGCATAGGATGCAGGACGTGACACAGCCACAGCAAAAGCTCAGCCACAGAACAAAGAAATGAGGCCTGCATCGTGAGCGCTTGTGACTAGCGGGGAATGCATCTCTGTGAACCCCACCTGAACCCCCAAAGCAAAGTGATCTTTAGAGCCAAAAAGGTGAGTGGCCAAGCAAACCAACCCAATACTCATGGAGGAAGACACATTCATTGCATTCTTTGGGAGGTAGATGTCTGCAGCAAACACCCAATACCTCCAATGCCAGTCAAACAACATATTCCATACGAGCTCGGGCGTCGCCTCGGTTACCAAGGCCCGCGCAAGAGAGATAAATCCCCTGCTCCTTGTGAAAAGTCAGCGAAGGGGAACCTTAACATTTTACAGCTAAATATAGCTGGACTACAGAACAAGACAATTGAGCTTACAAAAATACTACACGAACATCAAGTACAAGTAGCCCTTCTCCATGAAACATTACTCCCACGGAGACAAATTAACGTCATGGGTTATACACAGTACAAATGTGAATGCCTGAAGTGCCAAGGCATCATGACCTTAATCAGAAATGATACCCAAGCCACAGTAACCAACAACCCTACAGCGGATATCGACCACCAAATAATAAAGCTATGGGGCAAAGATAACACCAAGTACACACTACACAACATTTACTGTCCCCCGACCTCATCAAAAGGTCTGCCTGAGTTTGAGCCCATACTAAAGAAAACTGTCGTAGCTGGTGATTTTAATGCTTACATTCCTGCTCTAGGATACAGGCGGTTTAACAGTAGGGGCCTAGAGGTTGAGGAGTTGTGCAGCAGTACCAACTTAATGCTACTGCAGAACTTGGAAACTCCACCAACACTCCTTCACAGGGCACACGGCTCGACCAGCCGGCCAGATCTGACATTTGTTTCAGCTGATATAGCAGAAAATAGTATCATCAAAGTCTTAGAAGATGTGGGAAGTGACCACCGCCCTGTTTTAACAACTATTTTAACACCACAGATGACACAGAAGTCCCTTGGTAAACCATCCTGGAACTTCAGGAAAGCAGACTGGGACCGCTACGGCCGAGAAACTGATGCTGGATTCAGTCAAATCATTAGAACTGATAACATTAATACTACATACAACAACATATGTACCACAATCCTAGCAGCTGCCAAAAAGTGCATCCCAAGGGGGAAGCATAAGAAGTATAAACCTTACTGGACATCTGAACTAGCTGAAGCAGTCAAAGAGAGGAGAGAGGCTAGAAAGAAGGCTGAAAAATACCCTACCACCCTAAATAAAACAGTACAACAGGTGGACAGCAAAAGTAAGGTATGTCACCAAGAAGAATAAACGGGAGACTTGGAAAGAAAATTGCAATAAACTAGATTTAAAAAGAGAAGGGAACAAAGTTTGGAGACTCCTTAGTAATCTCGAGGGAAGCAAGAAAAAGACAAACCCAACACCTATGGTGGATGGAAGTGGTGATGAAGTAACATCAAGCAGCAAGAAAGCCGATGTCTTCAACAATTTTTACGCCAGTGTAAATAAAACACAACAGAGAAAGAAACTAGACAAAGTGCTCCTAAAGAACACATCCACGCGTAACATAGATCAGGCCAATATGGCTGCGTTCGATGATCTGTTCCGCCCACAAGAACTGAGAATGGCACTACGGAAACTGGCCAAAAATAAAGCTCCGGGACCAGATAAAATTAAAAACGAGATGATTTGTCAGCTAGGGTCAAAGGCAAAAGAGACACTTCTGTGGTTCATCAATAGAACGTGGAACGAGGGACAGCTACCATCAGCATGGCTGACAGCAACCATCTTGCCTATATTGAAGAAAGGGAAACCACCGGGAACACCAAGAAGCTATAGGCCCATATCCCTCACTTCATGCTTAGGCAAGCTGGTCGAGAGAATGGTAAACAACAGACTATATTGGTGGTTGGAAAGCTGGAACCTTCTGGACAACAACCAGGCAGGCTTCAGACGTAAGTGCCGCACAGATGACCCCCTCTTCAGGTTCACACAGAATGTGATGGATGGTTTTCAAGAGGGAAAAAGCACAATAGCTGTGTTCATTGACCTTGAGCAAGCCTACGACAGAGTTTGGAGAAAGGGACTTTTGCTAAAGATGAGAAGAATGGGAATAGGAGGGAAAATGATTAGATGGATACAGGCCTTCCTAACAAATAGAACCATAGCCACCAACTATGCTAGTGCAATTTCACGGAAAAGAACGCTGGAAGAAGGACATGCCTCAAGGCTCTCCTTTAAGTTGCACCCTATCAACATCAAACTGAGTGGGGAAACGCTAACAAAAGAGGAGCACCCAGTCTATCTAGGAGTAAAACTGGACAGACAATTGAAACTAGATGGACACATCTACAACCTCAGGGAAAAAGCATGTAAGCGTCTAAACCTCATCAAACGGCTAGCTATAGTCCGTTCGGAAATTCGTGCCCACAGAAAGTGTCAATTTTCTCCAAAACTGTTTGTTGTATGGACATGAATTTTTGCATGCAGTCTTAGATTTTCCATGCAGTTATTAATATATTTTGCGCCCTTACAAAACTCATGTCATGTTCGAATTTTCTTCTTTACGTTATATAAAAAACTCTTACTGTTGTCTGGGTTAATTTTTTTTTTGTTTGAATTAGTTACTCGCGACTGTGTACAATATGTGCGCACTCGTGCGGACATGTAGTCACTACACTAATTCAAACAAAAAAACAATATTTTTGAACGGATCTTGTAAATTTTCTGTAAAACTAAGAAAAATTAACCCAGACAACAGTAAGAGTTTTTTATATAACGTAAAGAAGAAAATTCGAACATGACATGAGTTTTGTAAGGGCAAAAAAAATATTAATAACTGCATGGAAAATCTAAGACTGCATGCAAAAATTCATGTCCATACAACAAACAGTTTTGGAGGAAATTGACACTTTCTGTGGGCACGAATTTCCGAACGGACTATAGTACAAATTGGGGAGCGGAAAAACTAACACTTCGTCAACTATATCTCGGCTATGTGAGATCAGTGATAGACTATAACCTCCCCCTCCAGACCATTGTGAGTACTAATACCATCTCATCTCTGGACCGTGTGCAGAACCAAGCTCTCAGGTTAATTTGTGGAGGGATGAGATCAACACCTACAGCCGTATGCGAGATAGATGCCAATATAGAGCCACTGGATATTAGGCGTAAAAGAGCACTGACTGAAGCTGTAGAGAGATACAGGAGACAAGAGAAAGACCACCCAAACAAAGTACTTATTGACACTTGGAAACAAACACGAAGACTGAAACAACTATCTCTCCTGGACATAGCCAAAGAGGAAAAATGATAAACACCATCTCCCGCAAGAGAGAGAATTGGAAAACAAATACTTTGGACCACCCCCTTGGGAAAACTTCCATCAACCAACTGTCAAAACACAACTGATAGATAAAACGGCCAACAAGGAAACACTACCCACAGTCTTGAAGACGTGTGCCTTGGAGACCATAAACAGCTACCCAACGTCAGCAATCCAGGCATACACAGATGGTTCTGCTTTCAAGACCACCTCTTTTGCAGGATATGGCGTCTGCATATGGTACCTGGATGGATCCTCTTATGAGTTCTGTGACTCCTGTGGTGAGAATTGTTCAAATTATGAAGCCGAGGCTGAGGCCATCAAGACAGCCATTGAATTACTACACCAACAGTTTGACCTTATGGAACGAAAGCCATCAGATATAGTGATTTTCAGTGACTCCATGTCTGTTCTGGAAGCACTTAAACAGACTCCATATGAAAACAAAGACATTTTTCTTATAGGAAAAGCGGTTCATAACTTGATCACAGCCTACTCCATCAGTGTAACTCTACAGTGGATCCCTGGACACAGTGATCTAACTGGAAATGAGACAGCTGATAGACTTGCTAAAACAGGAGCCTCTAAACAACAAAAGGACAGACCCTGCAGCATGAGAACAGTCAAACAGATTCTCAGAAACAACACAAGAGAAATCTGGCTGAACAGATGGGCGAACGGGCCGACTGGCCGAAATGTCTTTAATGAAATGACCTGCCCAAAAGACAACGCCAACATAAACAGACTCAGCAGGAGAAATCAAAGTCTTATCTTTCAGTTCCGAACAGGACACACCAGAGTCAAGAGCCATCTAAACCGTATCAACCCTCAGCACCTACCCATGTGTAGACATTGCTCTCATCCCTATGAAACAACCAGACACCTCCTCATGGAGTGTCCATCACTCACAAACGCCAGGAAAAAACTTTTACAGACACCTCTGACAGTCACCAACTCACTATACGGAACGTTAAAACAACTGCAGAAAACCTGCACTTTTTAAAGAATGGCATTGGGCTGCCAAGAGTAGATATGCTCAGCAGCATAGGATATCGACAACAACAACAACAACAACAGGATAACAATAATAAAAATAATCACATGCGTTTTTATGAATTGTAAACTACAACTTATTTAGTTTAGCTAAAAATAAGGTACTTAAGTGCTGATGGTAACATTTATACAAGCACACACATATTTAATTCCGAAATTATGGGCATACATATGCTTTCTTCCATATACTACTAAACTGAAACGGCATGATGAGACGCATTCTCTATTCCTGCACGATGTTTCTTTAGCATTTAATTAATACTTATATGTGCATCTTTCTTTACTGTGGTGTTCTTGTAATTGTGCCAGATCCGCTGTGGAAATTCATGTTTGCTATTTCAGCTGTTCTCACTGCAGATAAATGTTTGTATGGCACATGCCTCAAATAGCCTATGACAACCAAGCCCAGTTTCCAGCTTTCATGTGTGGCTCATTTTGAGCCCGGTGGAACCGTTTCCACTGACGAGAGAAGGGGCGAACGCGAGTCACTGGCGCCTTAAAATCAGCAGCTTCGGGCAGATAGGTCTCGTGATCCTTGGGTGGTAGCCTATCTAAGAGAAGGTAAAACTCTGAATTCAAACCACCGCTACCTTGCGCAAATATCCTTTTACGGGAAAGGCTTCAGGAGTAAACCCTGAAGACAAATCCGAAGTCGGAGTCCCTAAGGCAGTCTAATGTTGATTCGAGACTATTCTAGCAACTCCTGCGCTGTGGCTGGTACTAAACTGAATCATCTACTGCCGTTTCTTTAAAAAATACCGGTTGCGTGGAGAGGGGAGAACATGCTGCATGGGCGACAGCTTGATCTAAATATAACTGTGCCCAAGCTCGCGTTCTAGAGAGGAAGTGTCGAGATGTTGTCACGTGCCAGCCTCCAAAGCTTGTATCCTAGCTTACACAGTGCAGACTACGCTGGCTTAATTATGTTCACTGCATGCACGATGGTCGTGTAACGCTGGGTTCAAAAATGTTTCCCTAGGGTGGAGCTACCATCCCTCCTAATTTTTTCTTGATTTTAGCCAAGCCTATTTTTCATATTTTTTCTAAGTTCTGTCGCTGCTGGCATGTCATTTTTATCTGACAAGTTAATTCCCCTGTTTCTCCCGCGCACGTGGGGCACAGAGAGGAACGATCTTTTAATGCTGGTAAGAGTGTCATTGTGACGCGTCCACGACGCTTAAGAATTCTTTAGCATCTTGGTAGTTGTTATTATTACCTTGGGATTTATACTTAGTCAGAGTAAGTTCATTATAGTGGATTCTAGCAATTTCTAAGGCGCGGCCATTATCGAACAAGCAATAAGAAGCTATAGTTAGATTTTTTTTGTAATTGTGTTTGTATGCCACGTACGGGTTGTCTTTTCTAAAGCCAAATGGTTGTGTAACTTTAGATGCTTCACTAAAGACCTTTCTAGAAAACCTTCTTATTCGCGAAGTGTACATATATCTAACTTGTTTCACTAAAAGAATACTTTTTAACACATAATGTAACCATAAGTGATTATCTTTTTTTTTTTTGGCTTCCGTGACGGATCGTTGTAAATCTTTTTCACAACATGTAACTTTAATTTATTTGATTACTTGTTTACTGTATGGATATTTGTAATTCATTTAGAGGTTTACCAAGAGTAGCCTTATATTGTTGCCATATGGAGTGCATGACAGTATTAAGCGTACCGCAGCCCAGCGAGATAACCTTAGACGGGCTTAGCGATTTCGTTTAGACGCCTGTGTGTTATAAGAACTGGCGGATACGATGTAAGGTCAGTTCCGAGCCAGGTAAACGAGGCAGGAATGATTACATACCAAACCCGCCCCACGCTAGCCGTGGGTAACCCTGATTACGCAAGTTGCGAGCATTCATGTAGGCCTGCCCAAGGCACCTATGTTGTTGTTGTTGTTGTTTTCGTCTACTATGCTGCTGTAATACCCTGTTCAACCTGAAAGTTTGGTTATAATTGGGGTATATAGGGTGTTTACCGGCTCGTTTGTCTATTTAACAGTCAGCGGGAGAAAGGGGAGGGATAGATAAACTGCGGGACCATGTCAGCACTGACCAGCGCTTGGGGTGGAAAGGGTTGTAAATAAGTTAATCTGTACCTGACTATGCAATAGCTTTGTTTTCTATTTTGTAACATTTATGTTGGTAGATGATAATAGATTTTTGAAAATGATTTCATTACAGCAAAACCCGGTAAACTCCGACTGAGTTAAGGGAACTTGGAGCCATCGGTCGGCATTAGCTTCCTGGAAAGGCAGGATAAATCAGCAGCCCATTTACATTGGGTGTTCACACAAACTGCAGTCATTCGTTTCTTTCAGCACCCTAATACGGGTACATTTGTGATCTCCCGTGCTGGGAAGTTTACGCCACCCCACACAGTAAGTGGAGCGCCCATACTCCACTGGCATGAACTTCATAGAGCTACACATTACCGCCAGATCTAACATCGTGTAGTCATCGCCAGCTGTACTTCATCTATATTATCACGCGCCGCCACAGGCGTAGCGGGCCAGCGCCAATATTGGAATTATTAACCCCACCACATATTAAATCGTGAGTGCATTCATCGCCACCCCTTTAGATTATGGATTTACAGCACACCTGTACATTTAGAGGACTTAACATTTGTCCTGGAAAATTCTTTTGGAGGGAAATTTACAGTGGGGTTGTTTTTCCACAGATTGTCAGCGGAACCAGGGAGAAGATAGGGTGAACATATCTCCGCCGGCGATCCGCCAACAAGCTGTAATCCAAGCGAAATGAAACACACACGTGTGCCAACGAAGAAGGACTGTTGGGGAGTGCATTCAGTTAAATTTTAGATCTTGAATGAACTAATGGACAGAGTAACTAAGTTAAATTGAATAGCTGTGTGGCTGACCAGAGGAGTCAGCGGGTTATTGTGTATGTGTAGGGACTTCTTTATTTCACGGTTCCCTGCAGAAGGATTAGTATGAATTTACCCAATAATAGTGGGAGTTTGACTCTAAGTTGATTAATCTTTTGATTCCTATTATTACTACCCTTGTTTGTCTCTCAAGTTGATACATGCATTTTTTTATTTGATGGTGGTGATCTGATATTTTCTTGACTTGCCATTGTTTTGTGTGGTGTTAATAAATTAGACAATAAATCGGCGCATCAGACCCCTTTACTATCTGTACTTGTACTTGATTGTTTGTGGAGTCACTAACGTTTACGGTACCTTGCTCCTAGCAGAGAGAGGCGGTGTGAAAGTAGCTTAGAAACATAGTCAATGAGTGGTGCGAGGGGAGAGTCCTTATCTGATCTTTCATTCCTGATAGCTATAATTCACTCCATTCACATTCAACACTATTACTCATCTATTTTCTCAGTCTTCGCTCAGACTTTTGTCTTGTCTCAGACGTCACTCAGACTCTTTTGTCTTGTCTCAGACAGACGCTGAAAACAACCCGTGACAGGTAGGATCCCGAAAGATATCTCCTACGGACAACTGGCAGATGGCAAAAGAACAGTTGGACGACCGCAGCCCAGGTTCAAAGAAGCGTGCAAAAGAGATATGAGGGCCCTAGATATAAATCCAGCAACCTATGATGATGAGCTGTCGATCGCACCAAGTGACGATGCTCTCTACGGTGCCACTTCATTATGGGCGAAAAGAAGCTCTCACGGCAAGCAGATGATAGGAGACAACGTCGAAAGGAGCACCAGGAAAAAAGCAGCTGTGTGACGGTATTGCCTCCCCTGCTTTGCAGTAGTGGTCCAACAGTGGCCAAACCTCAAGAGTATCTAATATGGGCTTCAAATGTATCTACCTTCGCACAAGATTACTCTTGGCAGAGATGTAGATAGAAGGGTGATGACACTTCTATTACAAAGGAAGTCTTCACAAGATATTCAGAATAAGCGAGAACAATACTGCTTTGGTTGAGTATGTTAACTCTGTAATTCTGCCGACGCTTTTGTGAAGGATTTAAGCACTTATTACTTTCAGCTCATTTAAGCCCCCACCCCTGATTTACTCAGTGGAATTCTATTATTCTAGTATAGCTCTGTTTAGAGTATGTGTAGTAATTTGACTGAAACAAACATGCAGTAATTTTAAATAATTAAATCGAAGTTAAATGTGTAGCATTACAAATAACAAAATGTAATAATCACTTTAGGTTTTAACAGTTATAAATAATTTGAATAGTTATGGATCAAGAAGTTATCCTCACAGTCTTTAGGGAATGTGAGATATTACAAGACGTTCAAGTGACAGCATATATTTGAACTTAGCTGCCAATGATGGTTCTTCTCCTTCTTATGGGTTAATTCTTTTCGCTCTGCTCGCGCTTGTCTCTGATTAAGGTTGTCGGGGGTAGCTCGTTTCACAGAAACGCCAAGAGAGTCTACCACGTGCGTCCTGCGTCTTAAAGCTTAGGCCACTGTTCCCTTCTTGTTCCAGAGATGGTACTTTCTGCTGGTACCACCAATAACTATGGTAAAATAATTGAACGAATCGCTCTTCTGAGAATGGCGTTTTCCACCCCATAGTTATGGGTTCCTGTCTTCCCATACCACCATCCCAAGTAACTCAGAATTTACCCTCGATGAGAATTAAATTTAATACCTCGGGAAAAAACTTTCTTAACATTTAAATAGAATAGCTTTAGCTTTACATGACATTTAAATGAAAAGGTTAATAATACAGATAGAGTCTGTTTACATATATATCGTACATCTCCACTGATTGAAAAAAGTTAACAATATAAATTGAATGTTTTCATTTATGTTTTACACTGATTGAAAAGTTTGAAACTTCCATTACTTTAAAATGAATATTTTCACATAATTTACACTGGTTTAAGCTTGAAAACGTACATTAATTTTAAAGTGACTATGTTTATAAGACATTTACACTGCTTTGAAAATGTAAGTATTATACTTAGAATGTACACCATTTCTTTCATCGTTCCCTCCCTGCTCCACAGGGAACCTGGAACTACTTGATGCTTTTAGTTCTCTTTACGAACCTAGCAATAAAGCAATCACCAGCCCGTGCAGTGGTGGGTCATGAACTAATCATTCTAGATACTGAGGTTGCCAGCCTCAAATGACTTGGGCGTCCTGTTGCAATTTTCACACATTAAAATTCACTTAGTTATATATATATATATATATATATATATATATATATATATATATATATATATATATATATATATATATATATATATATGTGTGTGTGTGTGTGTGTTTGTGTGTGTTAGTTCACATGCTAGTAATGAAACATAGAATGAAAAATGCACTACTTACGCCAATCTAGGCTCACAGACGTTTTTGCTGAAATGAATAAAAAAGACTTAAATCGGTCTCTTGCACACGTCTGGGGTGTCGTTAATTTAATAAGTCCCCTCTCTGACTTCGTGTGTGGTCATTCAGTTTCCTCAGTTCCGGTGTTCCTTATTAAGATGTAGAGATTTCCTGTGCTTTGTAAGTCTTATTTGGTTCTCCAATAAAATGTCTGGTATATTAAGAAGGAATTCTGAATTCTAATTTTTCACTGTAGCAGTCTGGTGTCTTGGCGATCGATTTCTAAAGGGAAATAGTTTGAGAAAAAGGCCAGGTTATATTCCCGGCCTTACCACGCCTTCGTTTGTCATGGAGTTAAATAAACGCCCCAATCATATTCGAACAGGTCGGGTTATGGGGTAATTTCAAAATATTCCGACATCAGATAAGTTTGAACGTGAGGCACAGGTCAACTCTCCAATATATGGTAATATAATGTCCGTTGCCCTTGTTTACAAACTTACAGACAGATCGGGGAACTCACATGACAACATGTGTTAGCTGTAATACTTATTACTTTATTAGAAGTAATGTTGTCATAACAAGTCGGCCCGGAATCGATTATGTCACACTTGTTTGCCCACATGTGTCACACAAACAGTAATCTCATTATTTGTCGTATGAGTACGCAAAAACTCCGTGTCTGCCGATCTGGGTCACCAAACGAGTCGTCTTATCAGCGGTTCAATCTAAACACGCCTGCAACCATCTTATCTCAGTTGCTCACCGCAAGCCAAGATGACCGGGTAACAAACAGGTGACATCACAGTGAGGAGTGTCGAGTGATTTGATAAAGCAAATATCTGCTACTTAGCAGAAAAATAACGAAGAAAGAGAGAAAGAAAAGTGCGACAATTGAGAGCAAATAATAAAAATCAGTACCACAAATGTACCGATACTGCAGGAGAGAAACAAAGATCGATAGGGGCCGCCCCGTTTTGTCACACGCTGAGGGCTGTCACTCCAGGGATGCATTCCCATTGACAATGATAATTGAACTGGTTATTTTTATTATTTCTGCTGCATTTTAACAAGTTGTCAAAACCATGTCAGTTTTCAGACTGTTTATGAAGTTTTTCCAAAAGATACTTTCTTCGGATAGCTGGCAGGTGGCAAAAGAACAGCGGGGCGACCACAGCTGAGATTCAAAGATGTGTGCAAGAGAAACAGGAAGGCGGTAGGCATAAATCCAGCATCCTGATTGGTCGATGCTACAAATTTCACCAAGTGACATTTGAACGAAGAGTGGTTTTTATAAGAAACAGAGCAGAAATGAACGCGTCGAAAAAAACGTGTCATCATCAACTTGATTAGTTATGACTTGATAAAGTTAATAAAATACTATCTTTATTTTGTGCTTAACAGTCATTAGTTCTGTACGTAAGTGAATTACAAAACAACGACATAGATAGATGCAGTAATTTTTTTGAGATGACGTCTGGGTTGTTGATTTAACTAACAATTCAAATATGTAATAAAAATTGACAAAAAAGCGAGAGAAAAATTAACGACAGCGTGTGTTTTATGTTTCATAACAGTACAGCTCTAATTATCTCATAAAAAACATTTTTCGTATGGGGAACTAGAGAACAATCATAAATATGTATGGCTTGGTTTGCATATAAATGGAGTGGAAGATAATACTGCTTGTCACGGCGTATTTCTAGGCCGTATTTCTATGTGTTAGACGGTCGAAAACCGTCCTGATAGTCATGTGATCAGCAAAGGCATGTGATCAGCGGAAATAACGGAATGCGAAGGTCTGGCGCGATTTTAGTCAGTGGAGATTTGACTGCCATCCTGGCGTACGCAGTTTCTTGGTACGCCAGCTTCGGCTGTCTGTGATATCTAAGAGTGACGCGGTGCCTGACATTTGAGCCATATTCCTAACGTTAGCTATTTCTGCTATTAAGGATTCCAGGGAAGTGGTTATTTACTTAGCGTTGAGTTTGGTACATGCAAAGTTACTGTCGTGCATTTTCATAGTCAGTGTTACTATGTAGGTTTTTCTCTCGTGATGGCGCGATGTTCATTTTAGGTTTGTGGTAGCCAGATTACCCGTTCTGTAGATTGATATTAGTACATGCATTCCCTGTTGTGGCACGTATATAGTCGTAATGTTGTATTTTCATATAGGCCATGTGTGGTCATGTGTTTAGTTTAATAAACGGGATATAAGCTGTTTCATGAGCGTTAGTCATATGTCACCCACTGTTGTTGTGTCATGCCTCTGGCAATACGAGCCTATGTGTAGTACGTGATATAGGTTATTTAGGACAACAGTAGTATAGCCTTTGTGGTGAAGGAGAAGGTAGGTAGCACCTTATTTCTCCCTCCACCTTAGCTAATATATAAAGGCTTGTGTGATATCTTGGGGCTCGTCCGGGATTTGCGTTGTGGGCCCAGAGGCCGTAAGGCCATTTTTTTCTGATCGATGAATAAGTTCGATTAATAATGATATTTGTGTGAAATTAATGTATAAAGGCGGTTTCTAACTACGCAACGCTTATTATGTTTTCTCCACGTATACAGTGCGTCTTGCTGTGTTGTAAGTGGCAGCGTTTCGATCTGGGTCAGGTCGTGATTAGCCAGCGGTAGTTGACCTGGAGTGAAAGTAGGTCACTGTTCGTTGCCAGCAGATCAGAGTATTTTTTCAGATTGGTGTATTTAATCTGTGTAGTGTGGCTGGTGTCGGCAGATAAAATGTTTGTATACATTACTTGTATACAAGTTAGTGGTTGCTTGTAGGTTCAACACAATAAGGTAGGAGACTATGAGTTGGTTAATTTGATATATTGGAAGGTATAGTTGGCAGGTTGTAGCTAGAAGGCGTGCGCTCCATGTGGAGCAGATGACTATAGTGCTTATATAGTCGTAGGTCTGGCCGTAGTGGCGTTCTTTTGTGTTAGGCTGGTGTTAGCTTGTTGTGTTAGGTTGTTAGTATTACTGTTACAGGCTGTCGGCAGAGGTTCTTGGATGGGTTCGTTGCTTTGGTGGTGTAGAATTGTTTAAGTGGTTGTTAGGAGGGCTGCCGTAGGCGGGCCACGGTGTTCACGACTAGCGTTCAGACGGCTGGGGTTATTGCCAACCAGCGTCAGCAGCCATTGTTATTGCCAACCTACAACAGTAGCCAGTGTTATTGCCAACCAGCGTCAGCAGCTATTCTTATTGCCAACCAACAACAGTAGCCATTGTTATTGCCAACCAGCAGCAGCACCCATTGGTTTGTTCCAGCTAGAGCACCCATCGCTGTGAGTAATTTGTTTGAGTTACAGCACTAATCGCTGTGAGTGATATGTTCGAGTTACAGCACTCATCGCTGTTATTGATCTGTTCGAGTTACAGCACCCATGGCTGTGAGTGATCTGTTCGAGTTACAACACCCATCGCTGTGTGATGTGTTCGAGTTACAGCTCCCATCGCTGTTATTGATTTGTTCGCGTTACAGCACACATTGCAGTACTGCAGTACTCAGTATCGAGCAAGTGACTGACCGATGTATCTGTGAGTCCTGACTGTGTGGAAAGAAGCTCACGACTGCGTAGCGGTTTAGACGACTGTTAAGAACGATTTTCTGACGCCTTATTCTACATAGTGCTGAAGGACTCTGATGTGTTAGCGGGCACATATCTGCGTCTCCAGAACGATATCACCTTGTACGTGGGTACAAGACTGTCATATTTGAGACTGTATTTGTGACTGTCCTGTATTTGTCATCATCTATCATCGGTGCCGGAGGAGCTTGGTGGGTCAGCTATTTAGTTAATACTTTTGTATTTTCTTTTGTGTATTGCAATGTATAATATTTTCTGATTTTTGTTCTCAATTTCTTTTACGATTTTATCTTTTCCTATTATTGTGTATTGTTTGCATTTATATAATAGACTAGTTGATAATGATTATTTGCATCTGATATTATTTTGATTTCACTGATCCTGATTGTGTGAGGTTGTGCTCAAGTTCTCCGCACTCCATTGTTGCGTGTTGTGGTTGTTGCGTCGATTAGTATTAGTATATTAGTGTATCAAGGGTGACGAGTTTAATCCTTTCTGGTCTCCGAGTGGGAAAAGATTGGACTAGACTGAATTCTTTGTAGGGGTGGCTGTGTTTGTTTAGTGGTGGAGCGTAGCAGATGTGAATTCCTGTAGCTGCCCTGCTGAACAAACCGAGCACAGCATTCGTTAGTTGTACTCGTGTGGTTCGTGCAAGCGTTGTCGTGTACATTAAGTAATCCTTACCGTCGTGTTTAAGTAGTGTATTATTACGTGTCCTTCTTGCTATCTTGTACATACTTTCAGCGAGTATCCTGTTGTTAAAGTCAGTTTTTTAAGCAAGGGGATTTAAACATTAATATTTTTTGCATGTCAGGTCAGATTTAGTTGTTACCTCCCTTGACTTGTTTGTTCCAGAACCTTCTCGTACCTGCGAGATTGAGAACAGTTCACGGTTCGCGGTAACGGCGCATGCGTGACTGTTTGGCGGGACTGATATGCGAGATATCTCGTGACAGTTCGCTCTGGGCGCTTGACTGGGCTGGTCAGCCATGTTTTCTTACTGTGTTTTCGGGTAGATATTTCTGGTGGAATATAAATGTTGAAGACTCCCCATGATATTTCTAAAGCCTGGGATAGAAAACTCGTATTAAGGTTGTGCAATGTGTATTAGATATTGTATTGTATTGCCAGAGCAGAGGAGGTAAGAAGAAAGTTTATGTAATTTAGAGCCAGGAACTTTATTGGGCTCATGTATTGCATTGCCAGAAGAGTTGGAAGATTATTTAGAGCCAGGAACTTTATTCGGCTCATGTATTGCATTGCCAGAAGAGTTTGGAAGATTATTTAGAGCCAGGAACTTTATTCGGCTCATGTATTGCATTGCTAGAAGAGTTGGAAGATTATTTAGAGCCAGGAACTTTATTCGGCTCATGTATTGCATTGCCAGAAGAGTTGGAGGATTATTTAGAGCCAGGAACTTTATTCGGCTCACGTATTGCAGTGCCAGAAGAGTTGGAAGAGTATTTATATTATCTTGGAGCCAGGAACTGTAGTCGGCTCATGTATTGTATTGTCAGAGGAGTGAAGGTGGAGAGCATAGTTATACGATGTTTTCCATGATGTACTTTACCATGTAACTCGTGACAGTTATCGTTTGCTATGTACCAAGTACCGCTTACTAGGATTGTTTACGTGTCTCTTGTTCCAGTCAAATAAACAGTGTATACACGTTACAGCTGTTACTGCATTTCCTAGTATGCAAAGTTTAAGATGTCAGTCACTTCTATATGTGCATTGGTGTGGGTGATTGGTTGTCAACTTAATTAATACCACACGGTATTCGCGTCTATATGCATATACACACCCACCCACTTAGTCGGCCACCTGTAAGCCCGACGTTAGCTATACGTCATTAACAGCGGCACATATATTAGAACATTTACATTCTTGGCTGTAAGTACCCGGCGTTGCCCGGAGGTCTCACCTTTCCATACTACAACTTCAAGAGTGATTCTCAGCCAGTCTATCTATACCAGTACCAGCCGTATCCTCAACCTTTGTCCCTGTACCAGTATCTAGTCATTATCACCTGTGTTTCTGTGTGTTTTCAGTCACGTAGTGTACATATCATGCTGCTTCTGTTCTAGCTTAGTCTATCGTCCTATCCGACGTGACTTGCAGTTTTCGTGGTGTCACATTGTTTGTTGACTCATCTTTTCATTGTTCTTGTTTGCCACATATGGACATACTAAGAAGTAGTTTTCATATGGTTACTCTACAGCACTAGTATTGGTGCTCTTAGGATATAGTGTAAAAGGACTTAATTTCTGATCAGTTTGTGCATCAGTGCCCTTGAATACTGTGGACTGTTACATAACCTGCGGTTACTGTAAAGCAGGAGAGATACATTCGGTTGCTGTTGATAATAGTAGCGAACCTGTTTAGTGAGTTACTGTTTGAGAAAAAAATATTGTCAACTTCGACCATTTACTTAGGCGAGTAGACCCTAAGGAGGTGGTGTATTGTGGTGAGAATATTTATACACATATTTACTGACAGTATAAATTGAGGTGGCGTATTGTGGTGAGAATATTTATACACATATTTATTGACATTATAGACTGAGGTGGTGTATTGCGGTGATACGATTTAAACTCAGATTTATTGAGGGTATAGGTGATCAACACTTATATACTGTTTGCAACTCTTGTAATACTAGGATATTGATACTGAGTTACTTAAGAGGGTACATTATGGAGCAAGGAGTGTGGTTACACTGGGAAATAATTGTCGGATTTTGCCAATGCAGAATTCCACTCAAAAGAAAATCAAGAAGCTTTAGAGAAGAAGAAGATTGAGAAGCAAAAGCAAAAAAGAGATGCTTGCGCTGAAGAGTTAGAGTTCAGAAGAAGAGCGTTGGAATTACAAGAGAAAAAGCTTAAGGAAGATAGAGATTTACAGGAGATGAAGAAGAAGGAAGATAGAGAGTTACAAGAGATGAAGATGAAGGAAGGAAGAAAGATAGAAGTGGAGAGAATAAAGTTACAGTAGATGAAGATGAAGGAAGATAGATGGAAGTGAAGAGAATGAGAATGGCACTGGAAGAGAATAAGATTACGGTTGAATTAGAACTAAAAAAGCTAGAAGTAGGTGCGAGTGGTCAGAACTCGACTCCGAGGGAGTCTCATCGTCCCTTTAGGCTACGGCTACCGATTTTTAACGATACAATAGATAGTTTAGGCTTCTTCCTCGAGAGATTCGAGGACGATTGTGTGGCCTGGAAGGCTAACAAAGACAAATAGCCATCTCTGATGTCCACATTATTGGTTGGGCCAGCGATGGAGACTTTTTACAGCCTCCAGGTGAAAGATAGGGCATATTACGAGAAGGTGAAAGAACAACTGCCCAGGAAATTCCGTCTGACGGCAGACGGATATCGTACACGGTTTAGGAACGCGACCCCGAGTGCAGACCAGGACTTCAAGGACTTCATCTCGGAGATCAAGCTTCTGCTGAATAGATGGATCGAGTTGGAAGGGATTACAAAAAATTATAATGGCTTGGTTGATCTGGTGCTGCGAGACAAAGTGTTGTCGTCTTGCTCTACTGAGCTAGTAGCATTCTTCCAAGAGCGCCAGCCAAAGAACATTGATTCCATGCCAC
Source organism: Oreohelix idahoensis (assembly GCA_024509875.1). Classification (NCBI taxonomy): domain Eukaryota; kingdom Metazoa; phylum Mollusca; class Gastropoda; order Stylommatophora; family Oreohelicidae; genus Oreohelix; species Oreohelix idahoensis. The sequence goes on along the minus strand of JAMPIV010007612.1, from coordinate 71,845 downwards.
AGTTAGGCCACTATTATGTCCTGGCCCATCCGGGCAAGCCCATCAATCGGTCCGGGCCGTCTCATGCCCTAGTCGCGGGTGTCGGCAAAGTTCAACGTCAGCCGTGGCGACGTCGCTCGGGTAGCGCCGAGGGTTCACATGGGCAGGGGTTCAATAGGTCACCCCGGTCCTATCAGCCATTCAGAGGTACCTATGATAATGTCCAAACGCGTCAGAGGTTCCAGCTGTTAAGGATGATATTTTCTTCTAGCAGTAATCAGTTGAGCATATTATGAAGTTCTATGAAAGTATAAGCATCGTACTAACAACGCGAATGGAGACGGGTAAAACGAACATGCCATCAATCGTGACGAATCCAAGTCATGAGCAGTTTCAAAAAAATATGGTTGACGTTTAATAACACATGAAGACAATGACATCATGGAATTGGCATGGCATATTATACATATACATCGTCCTGTCCTTCAAAAGTCACGTCTCATCATATATTTCTAGCCGCTGTACTATGGGTGAGATCCACCCAAGTAATGTGGGTCAGATAAATGTAGAAGCAGAATTATATTTGAATACTTCTCAAGTTATAACGAACCTCTCACTAGGTTCTGAATCATCATCGTAATAATAGTGGCGGCCTTCGAATAAATATATCATGCCACTTGTAGCTCTTCTTCCACAAAATATCAGGAGCTTGAATACAAAACGTCTTACCACGAAGACCACAGATAACGAAAGGCCAAGAATCTTAACCGTTAGCATAAATTAGTGCAGAATGCATTACGTCATAGACTATTAGTGACGTATTAAATATTTAGCGTTCAATATAAGTGACAACTCGTGGAAACACATGATTTAACACAGACAGACATATTACCGCAACATAACTGGTAATAGCCTTTGTGTGTTCATGATACATGAATACATTAATATTCTTACTTTAACACTAGCCGAAGTGGAACAACCGTCACTCTAGGGACGGAGAAGAACACCAAATGCGTAAGCAATTGCGATTTGATGAGTCTCGAAAGGAAGATAGGCACTATAAAGAGAAACCGGTCAAGCAGAGGAATGGATCCTCAGAGAGTCGTTCTTCTGACTCCGAGGCGCGATCGTAACCGGTTAGCAGTCCTATTAAGAGTCCGCGTGGCGAATCAAAAAGGGAACGCCAATGTTCCACGTGCAATGCAAGGTACATAATGCAGACGTTTGTGCTACCCCGATCGAACACGCGAATTCCGCGTATGTGTTGGACACAGTCAATAGCGAGGACTGTGTGGGGCGCGACCTCTGTTTCATTCAGATGAGAGGGTAGTTTTACGGTGCGGACATGCACTACCGTGCCTGCCTGCGGTCCATGAGACTGGGAATTTAGTGCTCCACAGACGTGTGGTCGAAAAGAAACCAGTCTTGGTGATGAGAGACACAGGATGCACCACAGTTAGGGTTCGCCGTTCTTGTATCGACGAATGCTGCCTCACAAGCAAAACTGTGAAGTGCACCACATTTGGGGGCACAGTTGAGTCTTACCCCCAGGCGTGTATTAATGTGGACACCCCGTTCCTGTCAGGAAGAGTGAACGCGTTTGTCCTCGACCATTCTGTTGCCGACTTGATCGTCGGCAATGTACGAGGAGCACATGACGGTAAGGGAGAGGCTGGAGCAGTGTCTCAGCAACACTGTAGTCCCGGAGCTGTCGATCAGGTGATCGCTTTATCACCCACTTGGGAAGAAAGTGCATCAGCGACAGGGTGCGGGGCAGGCATCCTTGGGTACGCTGAGTCCGGTGCCAAGGAGCAGGAATAGGAAACATAAAGGTGTGTCCGAGGCCCTGATAGCAAGTGACCGCACGGTATGGGTCCGCAATGTCCCCATGAGTGTTAGTTGGCGAACACTCAGACGTGCGTTTAATGAGGTCGCACCAGTGAAGTTAGTGGAGGTCTTGTCGTTGCGGGACAGTACGAAGATAGCGTGAGTTACATTCACGAATAAATGGGGTGCGCGTGATGCAGTCAGGTGTAAGCACATGTCGTTGCTTCATAACCACCTGCTGATAGTCCAGCGATAGCGAGGGAGAGGTATCGGGTTTCGCGTTCAATAACGGTGTTTCGGTTAACGCGAACCGAACTTTACAGTCTGACCCACTCCATAAGTACTGTTATGCTATTGAAGGAGTAAAGAATGTATAATAGCTGACGCTCTGTCCTGATTGTCATTTTGGAAAAGAACAGGAGCGTCCCATGATGAGTCGATTTAGGCTATGACATTAGGTTCAACAAGTAATCGTAAACCATGTAAAGTGGACGTATTAATCATATGTGAATGTTTCACTTACTTATAACTATGTTGGTCATTGCTTTCATGTGCCATTAAGGCAACATGTTATACTCTAATTCATGATTAATGACTAGTACTGATGTAACTTCTATTTTGTTTACCATGGATGTTTAAGTAACCGCCTCCATGGGGCGTAAGGATAGTGGTCCCCAGGTAAGGTGGTCGTTGTTTTTTACGGCTGCCAGAACCTTGGGGGGGGGGGGGGCAGTTACTGTGTATACATGTTATAATCTTGTTTCATATATGTCATAGATGAGGTAGTTTGTTTGTCCCAGTCGGGCACCGACAGGTCACTTGAGGGTATGCTTGATGTGGCATGTGCGCCTTCACCTTTCAAGGGGTGTCAGGGGTCCAGCATCATCTAGGTTGAAGAAAACTTTCTTTCTTACAGGGGGGGGGGGTGGATGTCACGGTGTATTTCTATGTGTTAGACGGTTGGAAACCGTCCTGATAGTCATGTGATCAGCAAAGGCATGTGATCAGCGGAAGTAACGGAATGTGCAAGTCTGGCGCGATTTTAGTCAGTGGAGATTTGACTGCCATCCATGGCGGACGCAGTTTCTTGGTATGCCAGCTTCGGCTGTCTGTGATATCTAAGAGTAACGCGGTGCCTGCCATTTGAGCCCTATTCCTAACGTTAGCTATTTCTGCTGTTAAGGATTCCAGGGAAGTGGTTATTTACTTAGCGTTGAGTTTGGTACATGCTAAGTTACTGTCGTGCATTTTCATAGTCAGTGCTGCTATGTAGGTTTTTCTCGCGTTTATTTTAGGATTGTGGTAGCCAGATATTAGTACATGCATTCCCTGTTGTGGCACGTATATAGTCGTAATGTTGTATTTTCATTAGGCCATGTGTGGTCATGTGTTTAATTGAATAAACGAGAAATAAGCTGTTTCATGAGCGTTATTCATATGTCACCCACTGTTGTTGTGTCATGCCTCTGGCAATACGAGCCTATGTGTAGTTCTTGATATAAGTTATTTAGAACAACAGTGGTATAGCCTTAATGGTGGAGGGGAAGGTAGCTAGCACGTTATTTCTCTCTCCACCTTAGCTAGTATATAAAGGCTTGTGTGATAATGCTGGAGAGGAGTAAAGACCGCCAAAAGAGAACAAACGTATTTAGTGCTACACCGCCCCCCCCCCCTTATAAATATATGAATAAAGGGCATATCAATATGGCACCTATTTCTAACAGTACACTTGGCAATAAGGCCATACCAGATTTTTGTTTTCGGAAATGTTTTGAGCTTTAATCAGAATTTGGGAGCTATTACTGTTCATTTTAGCCGACCGAGGTAAGCGGTTTAAGGCAAAGGACATAATTATTATTTCGTACAATATAGGACACGGCAAATATTCTTTTTTTGCATCTTCTTTTGCGACATAATTCAGCGACACATTTCTCATTTACCTACTGCTCCTTCTCGCTAGCCCAATTCGTCCTACTTTCTCCTGCCAGTGCTCATCCATGTGTAATATTTATGTCTGTATTAATGCATTCTTAAAATGCACGATCAGCATATAATGCACCATTATTTCCTCTTTTTTTCCTGTTCTCAAGGATGATGTTAAAGCACGTGCGCTTAATTATTTCTGCATTAGATCCCTGTTGTTCCCATCTCATTCGACCGATTATTCGAAAACAGTGTCCCGCAAATCCCTTTTTAGCTGCCTTTTTTTTTTTTTTTTTTGGCGTCTTTCCGTGTCGCCGACCAGCCACGATGGCTGTTGTTCTTGCTATTATTTTTATTATTATTATTATATTTAGAAATAGAGGTTTACTCAAATCAGGAGCTACGAAATTTAAAGAACTGGACAAATTATATAAACACATCTCATTTAGATTTGAATAGATTTTATACTCAAACTGATATTTTGAAATTTTGTCATACAAAATGATAATGGCCAACGATTAGCAAAATGTTAATGTTTATATGTTTCAATCATAGTCTCTAGAAGTATCTGCTACTGCCGGTCATGATGCGCCATTTGTACGAATACAGGTTGGTTATAAAGTCTTTGTGCAGCTTTAAACTGTTATAACTTTGCGCACTTTGTGTTCTATAAACGGCAAATAAAAGCATACTTTAAATAAAATTAGAAGTTGACTACATTCTTTGGATGAAGTTAGGGTCAGGATAACAAATTGTTATTGTTGTTATTGTTGTTATTGTTGAACACAATGGACATCATAGTATTCCAGGATCAGTCTCCTTCAGTATATGTCGAAGAGTGTGAATGCTAACTGTTCCTGTAGCTCGCTGGTCGTATACACGACAGATGTATCCTCTCATACGTCCATCTCTGCTAGCCTTACGTCTGATGCCAAATTCTAACAGTCTTAACCTTGATGATTCATCTATTGTAGTGTAGTTCTCTAACAGGCCATCATTAAGTATCTCCCACTTATCCATATACAGTGTTCCCACTGTGAGTGCTCTTGATGCTAGTCTGTAAGCTCTGTCGTTAGCGAGTACCCTTGCACAGTAGATCCTCACCAGTTCCTGCAGATTCGAAGCTTCTATGGGGGTTTTTCATTTATGCCGTAGCCAACCATTTTGAACCTATCGAAGCATGGACTGAGAGTCCGCACAATGACTGCCTTTATTAATCATGTTTAAGTCAGCCATCTTAAGGCTGCAATAGCTGCCTCTACCTCCATTCTCAGGATCACAAATACAATTTACTAAGCATCAATTGGAAAATGTTTTCAACAAATTAGAAATCGAACTTTTCACATTGTGTGCCAAAAGATGGCAGTTATACATTAAAGCCTAAACGTTTGAATTGTAGTCTGTTAAAACTTAACAAATTATCCTCTCATATGTCATTTAAAGCAAGCTGCTACTATCGAGTGTTCGTTTGAAGTTATTTACGTTAGGTTTGATTTGGATATATATATATATGACCGTATGGCCAGAAAGGTGTAATTTTAGACTGAGTAATTAGTTGTCGAATTTGTCTACGGTGTTTATTTGCGCTCAGGCTGGCATTCTCAAACGGGAATGAGCGATTTAAACGAAACACACCTTTGCCATCCCTGAAGAAGACAGACGTGTGAGACGCAGAAGATATAATTGGAGACACCCCTCGGTTGTTAGTCATCCTGGCGCTGTCTGACACCAGAGGAAAACACCTTGTTGAGCCCGAAACCGTGAGGTGTGACTCCAGGCAAGAGTTATCGTGATAATGTAACGACCAGTGGGCGGAACTTGAATTGTGGGCGTCTAGGAAGATAATCTTTACTAAGATGGGATCTCATGTCATCCAAACTGAGCATAGGTCTTCTGATTTGCTCCGTAGAGTACTGGGTGGAGTTTTCCCTGACATTTTGACGTGGCTATCGTGTGGTACAGGGGTGGAGATGTAGATTTAAACTGAAACAGTGAGAGAGTCGAGTCAGGGAGTTGAAAAGAAGCCAGATCGTCTTGGGCGGTATGCATCGTCGGTACGATACACCAGTGAGGTAGACGATGATATCTCAGATGTTGCGTCTGTGCTAAGAGAACTAACGACAAAGAGGTATGCTTGCATATGAGTACATTTTTATAATACTTTAGATTTAGTAATATTAGACGTTTCAGTTTTAAGAGTTATTGCTTATTAGCGTTTATCTATCTATAGTTTGATAGAAGCTGATTTGCGACGTATGTGTTTTCTAGTGTAATTTCACATATATCCCATCGCTATTTTCAACTGTGAGACTGTTCAATGTGTAAAGTATTAAGTGCATTTATAAGAGGAATTCTGGTGTCGCACTGCGCGGTATACAAGTGTGTACTTATTACCATTATTATTATTTGTGTAATGTTAAGTAATAGTTATTTTGCATTCTTGTGAGCCGTAAGTGTGGTTAATTTTACATCAGTGGTTATTGTGAGAGAAAGATTAGCGTACCCTCTAGCTCCGTGAGTAGCCTTTGCCTAGTACATTTAGTATAGAGCTGTAAGAATAGAGTATATATATCTGCTTGTTCTTTAGAGCAGCTAGGCCTCTAAGATACTGATAAATCGATGTCATTTAGACCAGTGCGCTGTGTGGAATCTTTCATCGTAGATAGAAGTGCTTCATTTAAGTTTTCTCTCTCGTGATGAAGTAGTTAGTATTTAGCATGAGTATGAAGGCATTATTGTTGACTTAAATATGTTTATTGTATGATTACACATATACGCAGACCTGCATGAACACACACACACACACATGGTCATTTAAGTGCACGTACTTGCATATTTTCACACATATGTATGTATTATTACGTAGATGATGTTTGTCCATTAGTACGATGCTAGTTTATTTTGTTTCATTTTATTTCAGAGAGTCCAGCAGTCTGTGCTGGGTTATATGGTGTTATGTAGAGAATACCTAAATAGCTTGGTTATATGGTGTTGTATAGGAATTACCAACAAAAGGTAAACTTGTGGACAACATTGTTTTCTGTATGATTCAAATGCTACCTGATAGGGTTTCATTAATAAAAGTGGGACCCCTGTCATCAAGAGAGTTTTTCTGTGACTGCGGAACGTGTGTGAAAGTAGGCCAGAGAGAGTGACGACAACATTACACACGAATTCTTATTCTTCTTCACACATCGTCTTCGCACTGTCACAATATATATGTATACTTATATGTATGTGTGTACAAATTTAAGCGAGGAAAAAAGGGGTGGGGGGGGGGAGTTAGATGATAAACCTTAAAAAGAAAAGATCACGTTCCTATCTCATGCAGTTCACGAATATATTGTAGTGGCCAGCTCCAGAGTTTTCATGTGCTAATGCAGAAAAAAAGGTATCTTTGATCCCGGGGACACTGTGATTTTAAATGGTGGCGGGAGAAGTCTAGTCTGAAATTTCCCTAATATACCAAGTCTTTCTTTTTGTTCTTTCCAGCAGTGGCCTAAAGATCTACCAAATCCAACCACTGGGATCTAATCTATCAAATCAACCACTGGGATCTACCGGTAGATCGGGATGAACTGTTTGCTAACTGCTGGTCTATACCATAAGTACAGAATTGCTCCAACAGATCTCTGTACCTGTGGCATCAGCCAAAGATCTGCTGCAGTTCTGCCAAAACAGACAGCAGTGAACAGAGTGACATACGGCAACAACCCATTTCTATCTACGAAAAAGTGTATAAAGATATCAGGAACTTTAAGCTGAGTAAAAGTATACCTCGGAGATATTGCGGGTTTGGTTTCCAGACCACCGCAATAAAGCGAGTTATACCCATTTTTGTTTGGCTTCCAAGAGTAGTATAGTACGGTGTTTTCGGTTAGCATTGTGGCGGTGGCGCGTGACTTGTATATAGTAAAATATACCAATCGATAGTGGCGGTGGCACTTGACTTTTAAAATAAGGAAAAATATTAGAGCAATAATGGCAGTAGGTAGGTTGCATTTTAAGTGTTGTTATGTTTCTTTATTCATACTATGTATATATATATATATATGTATATATATACATATACATATATATATATATATATATATATATATATATATATATATATATATATATATATATATATATATATATGTATAGCATGAATAAAGAAACATAATAACACTTAAAATACAACCTACCTACTGTCATTATTGCTTTAATATTTTTCTTTATACAAAGGTCACGCTCAACCGCCACTATCGATTAGTATATTTTACTATATAAAAGTCACGCGCCACCGCCACAATGCTAACCGAAAACACCGTACTATACTACTGCCAAGTGCATATAAAAGCCTAAATTCATGTTTACACTATGTCTATTAAGTGCGCAATAGTGCTACGTCTTAAAAAAACAGTGTATTGTAAAATTAAAAATACTTTATTGCTAAAAAAAATGCTAATCTTCATCATCTGAGCCTTCAGCGAATCGTAATCTTTTTGCTGGTGGAGAGCCAAAATCTATCGGAAGAAGAAGGCACATTCTAATAAATAAACATGATTAATTTGAAAAAAAAGCGCCATAAAGCGAAGCACAATAAAGCAAGGTATGCCTGTACTGCCTTCATTAGAATCGTTAATGTGGAAGGCTGAAGGCGAACGAGGTAGAAAAAGAAAAAGAAGAAATACAGGAAATTTTGTAACTTAAGATCTCATCTCGTCAGCCGATCAGAGGGTTTAAACTTGAGGGTTTAAAGGTCAGAAGGTTACCTATTGCGGGTTAACACATATGTACGTGAGTCTGGTTGACGGCACAGGTATCTAATTCGTTTAAGTACAAGTAGATATAAGTTGTTGATGTATGTTTTGTAAGTTTTGTTTTTTAATGCCAAATTAGTTTTAGAACAGGTACTATAATTTAGTACTATATTATAGATGTTATGTGCACAAGTTTCGTTTTTGAATTCCAAAATAGTTTAAGTACAACGAGATATGTGCAGTATGTGGTGTGTGCACCGGTACATTTAACACAATCAATAAACTCATCTATTTTCATATCTTGCCCGTAAAAATATTCTTGGTTAAAATGAAAAGACTGTTCAACAATCTTACAGGTTTTTGCAGTCCAAAACATTACGAACATTCATTATTCTATTGTGCTCCCTTCACTTTCACTGAACATTCCACATGAAAACCGAATTTCTACTCAGAGGCAGATAAATTCAAACTCTCCAGTCATTCTATTTCAAACGAATATACTCTATAGATTAAGTTCAACACTTCTTTCTTAATTACTTTATTAATCTGTATAAATGATTACTCCCCTTAGACTATTGATGACAAATCGCCACAATAGTTCACATTAGTATTTCTTTCTCTTTTCAGTTATAAAGATCTCCTGAATTCAAGTTTAAGCACTAAAATAAAGATATAGTAAATACGTTTTTTCTAAGTTCGTTAACTACACTCTCACTGTGAATATAGTTGATTGTAATGACTTTTTTTTGTGTTGTTAATCATGGTGAGGGTGATGCTGATACCAATAACAACATTTAAGATGAAATAATCAAGCTAATGTTATCGATAATAATGACATACTGATGACAGTAATAAAGGCAATATTAACTACTAGCAATAACCCGTCAATAATGACGGAAGTAAATCAACGATGATAAAGACAGTAATGATCTGAATATTGATCAAAACAATAATAACAGTGCTGTGATGCCTGGAACGTTGCAATGGGCTGGTATCCACTGGACTGTGCATTTGTTGAAGAAGCATCTGGGCAGACTTTCAATCACTTAGCATGGTGGCTCTTTAGAGCTGTTATTACTGATATATCATCTATAAAACTTACTATCTGTTTTTCTTCGTGTACTTTGCTCTACTTAAGAGTTTCCGCTGCCTGTTTCAGGGCTTCTGCTTCAGCATTGAAATTATTGCAGTATTTGCCAGTGGCGATTGCCACAGATTGGCTTCTATTCTTTCATTTAATGAGAATGCCAGCCCCCTCCCCTCCCCTGCATTATCTATTATGCTTTTTAATGAACCATCAGTATATGCATGTGTCCAGAGCTTTGCTGGAAACATTTGATCAAAATACGTGGTTCGCTATACGCTTTCTTTGTGTTTCAGTCTGAGTTCCTTTACTTTCAGTTCCTGGAATATCCGATTTTAGCACAGGAAAGCATCTTCTTTTCAACAGTGGGATGGTTGTGCTTGCTAGTACTGTATTTTCTTTGCGATCGAGCTTGCTAGCATGGTATCTTTACCAATTTATCGTTTATCTGGGCCACAAAGTTAATTCGCTTGAGCCTGCCTCTTCCTAACGTACTCATTCTCTGGCATATGGAGGTGTCCTGCCAGTCTCCTTAATCTTTCTGCTTGTTTATCCTATAGGTAACGGTACCAATTAAGATGTGGATTTTTTTATTGTTAACATATTGTATTATTAAAGTAATTTTGAAGATAAATGCATATTCTGTAATAAAAAGGTAAAAAAAATGTCATTTTATACGTTATGGTAAAACAAGGTAGTCCCATAGCAGATATTACTGTAGGAGAGTGAAGTGTTTGAGATTTCACTATACCAGGTCCAGCATCGAGAGGTGGGGGTGACATGGGGTGACCAGTTATCTTCCTCGCTGCCTTTTATTTCTGTAACTCAAATGCAAAGTCAAGAATCCCATTTACCATTTATCGAACTCGGTACCTTTGCCGCGAGAGACCAGCGCTCTAACAACTCTGTCAATCAGACGCTGTTATGGTCAATCGGACGCTGTTATGGTCAATCAGACGCTGTTATGGTCAATCGGACGCTGTTATGGTCAATCAGACGCTGTTATGGTCAATCGGACGCTGTTATGGTCAATCGGACGCTGTTATGGTCAATCAGACGCTGTTATGGTCAATCAGACGCTGATATGGTCAATCGGACGCTGTTATGGTCAATCAGACGCTGTTATGGTAAATCAGACGCTGTTATGGTCAATCGGACGCTGTTATGGTCCATTAGACGCTGTTATGGTCAATCAGACGCTGTTATGGTCAATCAGACGCTGTTATGGTCAATCGGACGCTGTTATGGTAGATATTATAAATAATATAAATGATTTACAGACATTCCAACTAAGATGGTTTGGCCATGTCTGCAGAATGGAAGAAGATCGGTTACCACGACAAGCATGGGAAACAAAGAGCCAGGGATCCAGACCCCCAGGACGACCCAGAGTCCGCTGGGAGGACAACAATAGACAATCTTTGAAGAACCGAGGACTAGAATGGAACCAGGCCAGAAGGAAGACAGCCGATAGGATAGTCTGGCGCGCTCTCTCTCTCTCTCTTCCAAACCTCTACACCTCACGGTAGAAGGGGAACGACTAAGTAAGTAAGTAAGATTTACAGACCCAAAAAAATCACTTCAGATTGTTCTTGTTATATTATAAGCTTATCATCATATTCTGATTTTCCAAGGCATTCATTCTTTGATCCTTAGCCGCCGACTGTCAAAGCAGTCAGTGGCCATCACGCCTTCTATGGAAGGTATTCATTTAATTTAGGCTTATTACATTAGAGCAAACCAGTACCATTGTCCCCTGTTTGTTACATTGAGTTCAAACCAAAGACAGCTGGCTGAACAAGATCAAAAATGTCATACCTACGCCAGCAATTGTTGTATTGCTCGGAAGGCAAGTAAGCTCAACTTTGCACTACCGACCCTTCTTAGGAAATAATAAAAGTTGACATGAGAGTTTTAAAATAAAGCATTGCACTCTTTGGCGCCCTCTGACAGAGTTCCGGATATATTTCCGTCCAGACATTGGAAGGAAATGGAAACAGCAACGGTCAGGCCGTACAGAGCTTTAATCATTTGAAGTTTAAAAAAAAATTAGTGTAAGTTTATGTGACTTTACATAGCATTGCATTGTACTCGTAATAAATCATGATGTCATCCCTAGTCAGAACTGAATTGATCCTCCTCCTCCTCCTCCCCAAACGTTTTTCCATTTTTGTGTGTCCCACCAGTTGGTGTAAGCCATGACGATTCTGATCTAAAAGGGTTCTGTGGCGAATTGTAGGTCTGATCTGATAGACTTCTAACGTTTCCTATCTTTTTCCTCGATGGTACACTCAGATATGCCGTTTTATATCCATATACTATATCATCTTTCTTCATACAGCGTTTTGTCCAACATCCTGTTTGTCATTATTGGTTGTTTCTAATATTAGGTTTATGAATGAATAGAGTATTAATGAAAGAAATAAAAACAATTAGAGAGCTAAACTGTTTTGGATTATAGAAAAAGATACACCACCTTGCTGAAGACCATAGTGGAAGGCAGAGTTGAAGGTAAACGTGCAAGAGGAAGACGGCGCTATAAGTGGGAAGGTAACATCAAGAGATGGACATGAAAGTGTCTAGTAGAGTGCACTGTCAAGGCAAGAGACTGAGGACGTTAGAAATCCATCGCAGTTGACTATCATTGGGAAGATGAAGCTGATTATAATGATGATGATAATGATAAGGTAGATTATGATGTTATAATTTTAAAGACGGTGTTATGTTTCTTTTTATGTTCAAAATGTTTTATTTGTCTTTATTGTTGATCTCTTTCTCTTCATCTGTTTTTTATTCCTAGCTTTTCTACGATTTCTTTATTTGTTTTCTTTTGTTCCCATCAGACGCCCTTCATACTTCAAATATTCCACATTTCTGCACCATAAGGTGATGAAGTTCATGCATAACACTCTTTGTTAATGTGTTTGTTATTTGTCTGTTCCTTAATTTTGAAAGTAGACGTGGCCTTTTCAATTCTCATTAACTTGGGTTACACATGTGCCGTCCTGTGGTATTATGTATTCAGAACACGAATACGTGTTTCGGAACATTGCTATTTACTCCTATCTTCTTCTAATCTTGAATCCTTAGCCACTGATCGACAAAGCAGTCAGTGGCTATCACGCCTAGTAATTAATTCTGTATAGATTTTGTGTTATTCGTTTCTTAATAGCGCGTTATAGGCGCACGTCAGTTTATTTACATATTCGTGTGTTGAATGACCACTATGGCCTGGTCGAGGGAGATTGTCAGCATGCGTGTGTGTGAACAGCGCGAGGACACGTTAAGCTCGTGAACGCAGCCGTCATGCATGGTTGAATTTACCTGTACGATTATTTAGGTTAACCAGAGCAGAGTGGGGATGGTTAGTGAGCACAACTGGTCTCAGCCGTTGTTGGATTATATTCACATAATTTGAGGTGGCCACCTGCAACAAAATGTGATATTCTTTTGATAATTGCTCGTTCCAGTGGGAGCTTATCTCTAGATTCCGAGGATACAAAAGCTTTGGTTGAGCAGTGTGATTCTCCCCAACAGAGGAGGAAATTACCTGACAAGCTTTAGTGAACTTATAGGACCTTCTGCTTTCATTGTTCGAGAGCTGGGGGCCTCACCCCTTTAAGTAGACTAAAATTTATTTGTGTTAGGAAGTGTACAGTTGGCGGTGTGGAGTTAGGCGATTTTTGCGTGTGGGCTAGTGAGTGTCAGTTGTTGGTGTGTCGTTTATGGGATAACGTCACTAGTCGTACAAAGCTAGAGGAGGCCTTTTTTTAATTGGTTCTTGATGTGGTTTTGTTTAATAAACATTTAAAAAATCTCTATTGTAGTCAGAAATCTCTTCTATGCTAACTGTCACTGGATGTTGTACTGTATGTTCTTACTGCGTTTTAGACTTCGTCTATTTGCCCAGAGAGAACGGGCAGGAGACTGACATATAACCATAATCACAGTAGCCTTCTTACTCTCCACAAGTCAGATCTCTTCCCATAATTTTCATTAGTGACTCTATTCTCGTCTATTTTTCACATTACACATTCATAATCTGTCTGAACTCAGACATAATCTATTCACAAAATTATCCTACCTATGACGGCTGGGAGAACAGGTCCTGGAGCAGGTAAACCACTGTTAATACCTAGGAGCTGTCATAGACATGAAGGTAGGCATCAAAGAAGATGGCCTGTGATAAGGTCGCCTGTAAGAAAACCAACTGATATTATTTCAAGGCAATCCACACATTGGGATCCAGCCGGGATAAGAGAAATAAAGGAAGAATAAAAGACTTGGAGACGAAATATGGAGAATAAGATTAATTGGGATAGTGAAGACATGAACAAGCCTTGAATTGATGGCACAAGCCTGGAGAGCTTAACATCTTTTTTGTTTAGAACTTATGCTACATGGAGAAATGAAATATATTTATTGATTGTGTTGAAAACAGGTAGCATTACTTGAGAATAAACAACAACAGCGTCAAAAAAAATGTGAACGTATTTGAACTGGGATTGTGTTTGTTAAAAAGATACAAAATTAGCAGTCTACAAGGTGAGCAATACGTCACTTACCCTTTCAAAATAGTATGCATGAAGACACCCATATTAGATTATCTTAATAATTGTTTTCCTTTTTTTTGTAGTGTGATGGGGCCGAAAAGGAGACGCCCGCCCTCTTCCTGTTTTTGGGCAGATTTATCGCCCATGTATTTTAGAAGTGCGCGAAGCATGCTGAGATGTAAAAAAGTCTTCAAGATTGATGAAAAGGCCATAATAATGCCTTAAAATTAAGTTGTGGTGTAGAATTGTGTTTTTGCTCTAGAAATAGTTGTGTATATTTCTGTTTTCGGCCCTTCTAAAGCAAATAATCGCGAGTGTTGTTTATGCGGCCAAATCAATACGCCTAGAGCGCAGTAAAGTGAGTGATTCGACCTGGGCTAATAAAAGAGATAGCGGCCGGCAAGCGGGCCTACTTTGCCACAGCCGCCCAGAGAGAACAGACGAAGTAAGACACACAGAGCCAAGCTGTAAAAGCCTTGAGCACGTGAGTTAATTTAAATTAGAATTAGTTTTATATAATTCTGAAATAATATCGATGTGGCTATTTTAATGTTTAATGAGATAAAAAAGATAGATAGATAGATGTGAAAGTTTAAGAGCGATTATTTCATTCATCAGAAAGGCAGATATATGCTATTTCACTGGAATTTAGATAAGATTAACAATAGCAAGATGGCACCCACGTGGCGAGGACTGTATAAAAAGCGACGCCAGCGAGTCGGAATAACACGCCCCGCGTGGTAAATGTTACGCCATGTGACACGTTGTGTATTTAGTTCCAGTTTGGTTTAAGTCGAGAATAATTATATTTTATTTCTTTAATGTAAAAGTAATTGAGCGTATTTCACGATGATTGATTATTCTACTGTATATATTTATGGGTTACTTTGAAGTGAGAATATGTATTTAGATTTCTGGAGAGCGTGCGTAAGGCGTAAGGCACGTTGAGACAGGTGTTTCTATGTTTGCTCGCGGCGGAGCATGGAAACACCAATGCAGCTGGTGTCCATTACAGGCCCACAATAAGCATTTTTATGCTATTGCAGTGGTTGTTTCGGTAACGATGTGTTTCATGTGATGAGATTCCCAGTCTCATCAGGGGTCATATACGACACGCTTGTTACCAGGCGCACCAGTCGTCACTTACGACATGTTCAGAATGCAGTAATGAATATTGAGATGGATCAGTTCGAGGTGGTGGTTTACTCTTATTATTGAGAGTATTTGATGTACATGTAGTTGAAGAACATTATTTTATGTCCATGTTATTATTATTTAATTATGGTAACGTGAAGAATGGTTTGTGAGAGCACGTGGGCTCACTTGGAGATATATATTTCCCTTCTCCGCTCCTGAGGGAGCATGGGGCCACCAGTGTGGTTTGCCTCCGCATGAAGTATTCATATGCTCGTGCAGTAGTGGTTTCGGTAGCAATCTGTGTTACATGGTGAGATTGCCAGCCTCATGCACAACACCATACTAGTCTCATTGGACGACATGCATGAGTGTGTGTGTGTGTGATAGCTGAGTGTGTGCTCTTGCAGTAGTGGTTTCGGTAGCAATCTGTGTTACATGGTGAGGTTGCCAGCCTCATGCACGACACCATACTAGTCGCACTGGACGACACGCATGAGTGTGTGCGTGTGTGATAGTTGAGGGTGTCAGGTAGTACACGTGGAAGGACTGTTTAACAGGTGAGAGTATCATTATTTAACTATTATGATTTTAACCAGTCGTTGCTTTGTTTGCTTCTCCAGAATTAGCAATCGGGCACATGCTGGGTGTTTTGTTTTGTTATGTTCGCTAGTTTATTTGTTTAATGTTTGCTTAGTCCCTGAATGGGTTGTAAAAATAAATACAGCCCCTGCCTCTAGAATCAAGAGTTTTATTGTTGATTAGGGTCGGTTGCGAGTGTGAAAAGAGAGTGATCACACATCACAATATAATCATCATCATCATCTCGCCCACCCTACCACAGTAGGATACTGTAAAATTTTATGGATGCCATTTCAACCTCTCCAAATCCTGATTTATTTTAAACAGGCTATCATTCCGTCATTGTTTGAAACTGTCTTGATGAGAAATTCTCTAACAGGTGGATTGGACGACGGGGCCTTATCGAAATGGCCTGTGAGATTTCCTGAGTTAACTCTTGCAGATATTTTATACAGGGAGATTTGAAGGACAAAGTATATGGTTAAAATATGAATCCTCAGACGATCTGAAAACAGCAGTAATAGAGCAGGTTCAAAGAACTGACCAAAATGTCAAAGAGTTTGTGGAAATTTTCCAAAAAGACTGAGTATGTATGACCGCTTGTAGATACTATTGTGGATAATACATAACTTATCAATAAATAATTTTAGTGTTCAATCATTATTATGATGTTTTTAAATTACACATCACATTACATATTAACAACGCATGTTTTAAAAGCAAAAAAAAAAAAAACCTAAAGTACTTATGACTCCCCCAGTTTTGTGTTTTTAATAACATGTGTTAGTTTGTGTGTGTGCGTGTGGATGTATTTGTCAGCAATGGAGTCACGTTTAAGTGCCTTGTCCGGGTCGTAGACTGTCATTGTTTTTCTCCACTACTCAGTGTCTCTGGCGAATTCTGCTGTTGCCGTCCCTTCGTGCCATATTGTTTAGTCCGTTCAGTATTTCCCATCTATCGTCTTCCTTCCCTTCGCCTCTCATTTCTTTTGTTGTTATAATGTGTCCCATCCGTGATGTAAAAAGATAGATAATTTTATTTGCATAATTTGTTAGTCCTGTAAGTAACAGGCTATGGTGTGCCATATTCGTTTTCGATACTGCCGAAAGGGATGTGTATGTCACGACGACCTAAGTAGGAATGTGCCTATAGCATGCTTATTCGGAGTGATATTGTGTAAAATGTTTGCCAATTGGCTTTACAAATTTGCGACTGTAAGTGCAGTATTAATAAATTGATATTGTCTTTTGGAATGACACACTGTTCAAATAACATGTGAAAACATACAGGAAATGTTTGAATGAAGTAATCAACAGGTCACAAGCAATATTGTATCCACCATGACTATTGTATGGAAGACAAACAGGAAGGAGGGACATTAACATAGAATAAATACTGAAGAAGACTGATTACACCAAGCTGAGTGTAGACAACAGAATTTAAGGTCTGGTGCGACTTGTTAGCACAAGTGGCTGACATAGATAGGTATTAATACAGTTTAGAGGTGAAATTGATAGAGGCAGTTGTTACATAGAAGGGATTGTCCTTCTTGTTTCAGGTTGTATTACAAAGTACCTCGTTGCTGCAGTAGCCTGAAAGGAAGAAGTGTTGGAGTGAGTGATCATGCTACAATTTGAAGCTAGCTCCTTTTCTTCAGTCAGGACTCACAACGTTGGTGTACAGGCCTAAGATTGACAGAACAGCTGCAATAACTCTTTCACAGATAAGTCCTTTATACAGGCACTGATACCTCATCCTAAAACATAATTTCACCACTAAAAGAAAACCACCTGGGAGTAATGAAAATAACAGACCTTACAGTAAAGAAGTAATAATAATATCAAGAACTGTGGGTATATTCATTCCAGTGACTTTTTGTTGTACACAAATGGACAGAGTTTCCAAAAATATTTATTTTTGCATATAAATAACCTTTTCTTGATTTTTTGAGAATTCCTGTCCCACAAGATTGAGGTACAGGAATAATAAATTGTAAATATATTTATTTTCAGACAGTCTTGCTTAAATTTCATTAAAGTTAAAGTTCTGTTTTGAAATTCATAACTGATAATATATTACCCTAGACACTTTCCCAAATAACAACACTCAGTTAACATACTCTTGGTGAGATCTCAAGAGGTAGCAGATAGGGACCCAGAGAACTTCATCATCATCATTCCTTATTCTGGGAACTTACATAGCTGGACCTCACCTTGATTGTCTATACACCCTTGTTTTTTTTCAGAGAAGGGGGTATTTCTCATAAGACCAGTCTCTTACCTGGCACTATCCTGGTATCCTCTGATACATCTATTTGTCCAGGATATCCTATAATTAATAACATCTAAACCTCTTATCACAGGTGTGCACACACAAAAATATGTATAGAATGTATGATCCCGTATACACACATTGGGATCCTCGCTGCTGCTACGTAGTTCGTGTACTGTGGGGATGCACAGTGGTTGTTTACAAATAGTTTTAAATAAGTAAAATTGCCGTTAGGTATTATTGCTTTTGAATTTAATTCCCGTCTTATGACGGGCTTTTACACTAGTGCGGATGTATTACTTCACTAGTAGTAGCCTTCTCTAATTATAACTGGTAATGGGGATGATGCGCCTCTGAGATGATAGCCCTCAGCTGCTTGTTTTACTGGTGTTCCTTTCGGTATGTTCAAAATCTCTTTGGGAATGCAACCATCTTCCATGTGGCAGACGTGGCCAAGCCAGCGTGGTCTGCGCTGTCTAAGCAGTGTATACATGTTTTGAAGACCAGCAATAGACAGTAACTGAACATTTGTCACTGTGTCCTTCCATGAAACACCAAGGATGTGACGTAGATACAGTAAATGAAAGGTAGTGAACATTCTTTTACACCATTATTATCACAATTATTATCACAATTATTATCACAACAATATAAAGAATAAGCACCATTGCTTTGTATAAGCACATATAGGACTTTATTTTTTTCAGCCCAGCATTTATACAATTAAACAGTAAACTTATACGTAAAATATACGATCATGTACGCTTCCGATATATAAAATACATCAGATTACCAACCATTGACACATTAATCTCTTCCCCAGCAAGAAAAGTTGACAACAGCAAGAGTAACACGTGTTATTAATTACACATTTTGTTTTTAAGCTAAAGTCTCAGTTTTGTAGCGTTACTTCTAATACTCGTAATATCATCAACACACGTGTTATCAGAACTAGACCCTGGATCTTCAAGAATACAGTGGCCACAATTTTCTGAAACCCTCTACATAAGATGCCGGCATATTACGAATGGATATTTTAAAGACCTGTTTTCTGATGATCAGTTTGTGTAGCACGGTGTGTAGAAATGGGCTTTACAAAATATTTAGGCAGCTCAACGTCATTTCACCTCATAATGTTAAATAGATTTTACAGATACCGCCACTGCACCAGCACGTGTGCACGAGCACGTGCAGTTATGAATGCTGCAGTTGGGGATCCATGCGCCATTAGGGGCACACAAAGATGATGATAGTAATGATGAACTTATTTCAGTTTGTGAATAAGCGTCGGTGAGACCTCCTGAGGACCACATGTTTACTGCACCATCGTCAGTCACATGGAATAGCCCAACAAATCTAACTGCTGAAGTTGTGTCTATCTTTTTTTCTCTTCCCATCTTCACGAGATCAGTACACTTTGTCCTCAACCTTCAGTTCTCGTTCAGAAGACAGTTGCTACTTAAAACAAAATCTAACATGTTCCAATGTAGATGTCTTGCTCGGATGGGTGACTGTGATTACATAACTCCTTTACGATTTGCTTTTCTTCCACATTTCACTTAACCTCTCTGAGGTCGGAGTGGCTAAGAGGTATGGCATCCGCCACGAGGTATAGAGGTACAGGGTTCGATTCCCAGTTGAGGGACTATAATCTATGAAAATGTATTTCTCAGAACCAGTGGTCCTAATGATGTCATACTTCCCTCTGGTCTCCTGGTAGTGAGATCGGATAACTATGCATCTCGGATAAGGGCGTTAAAACCCATCGTTGGAAATCGTAAAGAGTAAGCTTTTCGGGCCGCTGCCCTGGCAAAATTTACAAATTAGAAACCTACCCACCACAAAAATATTTATAGAATGTGTGATTCCCATATATACACACATTTGGATTCTCGCCGGTGCTACGGAGTTCGTGATCTGTGCTGAGATCCTCCTTGTGTGATCTAAGGGAGGAGATCGGAGCACTGATAGAGTTGTCCGTGTGCAATGAAGTTAATCCTTAAAAAACCAAACCAAACCAATTCCTCACTTAACATCTGTCGCTGCATTTCATTAAGTTATGAATAAGGTGGAGGAGGGAAGATACGAAATTCTAAGCACATTACTGGATCAATCGCTCTGTAATACCGTCCTCTAACCTCTGTGTATACCTTCCTTTATCAGTGTCGACTTTTTACCTTCACATTTCCTTACTGTCATTAGCTACAATTTGTAAAGGTCTCAACATGCGGTCGGTTTTTTAAGCGTACCTACACACATAGGGTTATGTTCATATCCGAAAAAACATGTCTGTAGTAAGAATTACGCGCAGAAAACATGTGTTTCTCTAGATAACAATCCTCATATCGGGGGTCTACTTGTGAAATGTTTGACAATTCAGCTGGTTCTCCGTCGGCAGACAGTCACGAGTTTCTTCAGGTCTTCACGGAAGGTCTGGTTCATGAAGGCATATATGAACGGGTTGGCAACGTTGTAGATGAAATATCCGTAGAAGACAATTAGATTCAGAGGAACTAGTTCATTGGCCATGAGCAATGCTGGGAGGAATGCAATGATGAAAACAAGAGTTACGATAAATAGCATGAACGCCGTTTTCATGTTCGCGATCAGCGTCCTGTCTCGTGCTGTGCTCGGACGTTTCCTCTTCACACTATTTGCTTCTTTGTCCGACTGAGCCTGTTTAGATGCGGGAGGTCTTCTACATCCTGATTCTGCTGTCACACTTCTGTCGTCTGCCTGGGATGAGATTAGCTTGGACACGTTTGATCTGAGAGCCAGAGAAGTGGGTGGGGTAGCTGCAGGTTGAGGAAACTGTGGTAAAAGAGGTTTCTTCTCTGGAGTAGCACCGGAAGGTGAAGATACTGTAGCAGTTGTATCATCGTCGTTAAAGTCTGATTCGTGTGGCTTACCACATTCGCTGTTAGCCACATTCTCCGACGGCTTTTTACACGTGTTGTTAGGGACGCCGCTGGCAATGGCAGCTTCGTTTTTATTCTCATCATTAGAATTTAAACCTTGTTTCGGGGATAACTTTTTAACATATGTCTGCGGGCCAATATAGACACTGCATTCGTCTTCTTCGTCGACGTCTTCCCCTTCTGTTACGAGTCCACATGTGGTAGATGTCGTATTGCACGTGCTGACATTGCTAGAATTTCCATTGGTCTCGCAGCTCCAGGCTTCGTGATTCTCATCGAGCAAATTGACTTTTTCCTCTTCTTTTGCTTCAGATCCTATCGTGGCATTTGCGGTTAACCTCTGAGACTCAGCGTTATTAAAAGCAGACGTATCATTTCTGGCGGCCAGGGTGATCTTTCGAGCACACTTTCCATCCTTTCTCGTCTGCTTATTCGCAGCTTTAGGACTGTTACCATCTCCCCCGTTTATACTCGTCATCTGAGTTTCCTCTTGTTGATTGTCCTTGAACTTACTGCCTGCTGAAGCGTACATATTGTTTTCATCCCGACGCCGTGCTTTTTTCACGCGACGAGTGAAGATGGATTTATAGATAAGACTGTAAAGCACAGCCACAGCGATATAAGCGACGAGAAAGGTGAGAGCGTGAATCTTCTTGTACACTTCTAGAAACTCCTGACTGAATATGAAAGTGTTGCTCACACACTGCCCGTACGGGACGATGTGGCGGTGTCCACTGGCATTGTTGGCGGTGTCCACTGAAGCATTACTGTTGCTTTGACTCGTTTGGACGTCCCACTCGTAGACGTAAGTACCAAAGCTCAGTGCTGTAATAACTCCAAACACAACAGCCGGTGTTGCCATGCAGAATATCACTGCCTTGGCTCTGGCTAGGGTGAAGACGAAAAGAAACGGGTGACAGATGCAGAAATATCTGTCTAAAGCTATGCCGACCATAATGTAGGCTGAGAACGGAACTGTGGAAGTGATCAAAAACATGTACGTCTTGCAGGCCAGGTCATACACCAAGTAATACTTCAGAAGCTCGAAGACGATGGTATATGGTATCGTAACTAGACATGTGAAAAAGTCTGTACCTGTGTAAAAAAAAGAAAATACAATGAACATGTCAATACAGAGGTCTAAAATACATCACATATGATGAAAAATCAACTATTAAAACAAACAACAACTAATTTCAGACATATTCGTGTAATGTATGACCTTAGTGATAAACGGTGGCTTTATCGAGAAACTGTGGGTGGAGTGACGGCTGATGCATCCAACAATTTCCTGTCTGTTGAGAGTAGTTGATATTTCCAGGCAACCTCATTCATAATTTTATAGTGCTAGAGTCATTAAGGATTTATCATATCAGATGGTTAAGGGTTGTAGTTTATTGTTTGGTAACTTAAAATGTGTCACCATAAAACTCTGGAGCACGCTAAGGAAATGTTCGGTGATTGTTGGTGACATCTGTTTGTTCTACTTTTCTTTGCTTTGATAAAACAGTAAACATAACCATGACAACTTTGGGCATGACTTCAAATGTGTACAGAATATTTCATTTTATTACGATAAAAGTGTTTAACGGTGTTGAACCATATATTAACTGGTCGAACAGTCAGAAATATTGTTCTTTAGTGCCGTTTTAAGAGTCTTTTTTAAATATTGTCTATATTTTCATCACCAGTTGACCGTTTGACTGCTTAAATAATTATAAACCAGTAATCATTATTAAATTGTAGTAGGTTAAATGTGAGCAGATAAGAACGCTGAATGATCTGTAACACCATATACTGAAGTGTCTTAGCGCATAATAACTTCCGCAAATAGACCCAGAATTAACATATTGATTAAACAAACCAAACAAACAAAACCTTTGTTGAATCTTTCCTTCGAATATAGCTGAAAATAATGGGGCAAAATCTATTCGTTTAAACAGTGGACGATTATTTGTTGTTTCTAACAAAACTTGCATGGGTCTGGCAACAGCATCATGTTAAACAAATTGCTGCATAAACTAACGCTGCAATATAATGTTAATGCGTTGTGCAGGCTTTCTGCAATGGAACAGCTGCAACGGTGGCTTCATTCTCCGTAGGGAGCATTAAAACGAAAATAATAATCGTTCTGATGATAATATTAGCGAACTGTTACGTCCGAAGTAGGTATATTGTGAATCTGATTTGCTGGCCTGTAGCACGACTAGGCCAGGTGGGATATACATGTATTTTATGCATGGAGGCATATATGGAGTCATCTTTATATGACCACCAACTAAGTACAATGCTACAGTATATATATATATATATATATATATATATATATATTATTGTAAAGACGTTATTTCTTACTACACCTGTAGTACACCACTGTAAAGTATCAGTCTGTCTGCTCTGTAAGGAAGAGTGGTGTGTTGTTGAGATCAGGCATGCTCCAGTCTACCCAGCTGTAAATGGGTAACTCACCCTAGTCCTGAGTTAGGGAAGGCAAAGGCTCCAGGGGAAGCAGGCCCTAAACTTGGTCACTTCAGCCGACGCAGGATGGTGTATGTATGAAGTAGTAGTGTAGAGTGTGATTACCGCGAATGGTGTACTGTTCGTGTGCTGACCAATATAATCACTCATACACATGTGTCTACAAGGCACCAATGCAGACTGCTGGAATCTTAGTTTACTCAATTTATTCAGACGTACACACTGGGACATACGAGTACATCAGGCTTTGTTGACATAACAATTTGTAGGTATACATAGCAGATCTGAAGTCATGACACATGCAGAAATAATGGGTAGTACATCAAAGTTCAATGTCATGATACATCATCTTATGAAACCACGAAAAGGGGGTTTCTAGCAGGATTGAGATCTCTCTGTCACTGTCCGATAATAAGATAAATAATCTGTTCTCTTGGCAGTGATCAAAACAGACGATGACCGAAATCCAACATGGCTACCTTCCTGAGTTGTCGTTCACTCATTCATAGGAAGAATATCAGCCAAAGTTAATTTACAATGGATATATAAAGGATTTCATGAATGGTTCCATGCAGCACTACGGTGATCAGGTTAGTTCACGTAGCCATAACCGCTGCAGGAAAATCTGTCATCTTCGTCGATACAAAACACGACACTAGCATATCGAAGCACCCAAAAGTCAAGCTAGGCCTAACCGACGAGAGATCATCAAAAATACGAGCTGGGTTTACCTGGAGTCCGAATCATCTATATACTGACATAAGGAGAGTCTCTAACACAAACTATCGTAGAGACACTATCTCCTCCAGAAGAAAAAAACCACTTCGTAAGACATTTTTTCTTGACGAAGGGACCAGCTCTTGAAAAACGTACCCCGCCATTCTTAGCAGTACATCGGAACTCATCACGACTTGTTAAGACAACTCATACTTCCGCTAACAAGAATCTAGTCCCTCATACCCATCCAAAATATACAATATAGGACTGATTCTACTTGTACTAATAATATGTAATACATATGAATTCAGGCCATAAACACAATAAGCAAATTAATATATTTTCTGGCCCTAAAATTAAGTACAAACGCAAGCGTACTATTCTTGCGCTGGATCGATATCCAGACCGATTACTCCTATAATCAAAAGTGTGAATCAAACATGGATTATCTCGCTTTTACAATAAACAGCATTTTCATACACAGATGGATGCATGACTATATTTTTCCCATATTAAATAACCATATCGATTTTTTTGTAATATGTGCGTCAAAAATATGCACGCAACAGATTACCACACCCCTCGGGAAAAAAAAAATGGTACATTTTTTTTTTGAAATACATCTAGGAGCAACATACAATAGGCTCACAACGCACCAATAACAATGCGCAGATGATAAGCATAAGTTTTATGACCTTAGAGAAAGCACTTCTCTAAGTATTAATATTTCCAGAGAGGTGTCACCAACGCATACTACAATATTAGCAATGACACAATTTCCACATTAGTTTATACATAAATTCCATCTAAGATATCTTAACATCATGATCATCAAAGACGAAAAACATTGAAAAAATCAGCGGTGAATAAATATCCATGAACCGCTAAGTAGTGTTACAATCAATATATGATATATTACATATGTGTACACATTTCAACATAGAAACAATTGTATCAAAGCTGTATAACAGTTATGAATCATGTGGGCATCTAGACAAAATATCTGCCATCACATTTTCTGACCCACGGATAGCTCGCACCGAAAAATGAAATGGCTGTAGAGCAATCGCGTATCGCGTTGATCTCGCGCTCTTCAGATTTTTACTCTGAATAGCCGTAAGAGCTTTCTGGTCAGTTTCCACAATGAAATGCGCGCCCAGAAGAAATCTTTGTAGTTTAAGGATTGACCAAACCATAGCCAATAATTCACGGTCTAGGACCGAGTAATTCTTCTCTGCGGCATTTAATTTCCGAGAAATATACATCACAGGATGCAGAGTTCCAGAGTACTCTTGCATTAGTGCAGCTCCAATCCCGGTGGATGAAGCGTCACTACGAAGAATAAATGTCTTATCCTTAGAAGGTAATACTAGGATAGGTGAAGTAGAAAACATAGTTTTAACCTTATCCAAAGAGGATTGACATTCTTGAGTCCAATGGACTACATTAGGAGACCCTTTCTTTAGCAAGGAAGAAAGAGGTGACATAATGGAGGACAGATTCGGTATGAATCGTCCATAAAATTGTATTAGACCTAAGAGACTTCGTACTTGCTTTTTAGTCTTAGGAATAGAAATGTTAAGTATCTTACTTGTATTATGGTCTTCTGTTTTTAGGAACCCATGACCAACACGGTGTCCTAAGAAAGATATTTCGCTAAAACCAATACATGCTTTCGATGGTTTCGCTGTCAGGTTATGCTCGCGTAAGATAGACAATAGTTCATTTATACCATTATAGTGATCGTTCCAAGTATCACTGAAAAGACAGATGTCATCAAGATACGCAATGACATCTGAGCGATGAGATAGGATTCGACGCATCATGCGTACAAATGTAGCAGGGGCGTTCATAAGACCGAAAGGCATGAAATTCCATTGGAATAGACCCCTAGGCGTCGAAAAAGCAGTAAACGGTTTGGCGTGTTCGGATAGTGGAACTTGCCAATATCCCTTAGACAAATCGAGTTTAGTAAAGAAGTGAGAATTCGATAGTCTCGTAAGTAGCTCTTCTAGTAAAGGCATAGGTTCAGCATCGAATTTAGTCACTTGATTCAATTTGCGATAATCCACGCAAAGACGTATGTTATTGTCTTTTTTCCGTACTATAACCATCGGCGAAGAATATGCTGATGTGGATGGTTCAATAATTTTTAACTCTATCATCTCATCTAACTCTTTCTCTACCTGTGCTTGGAAATGTATCGGGATAGGATACGGTCTGACTCTTATAGGACTATGGTCAGTAAGAATAATGTCATGTTGAATGACATCCGTTTGACCAGGAATGTCAGTAAGGACATCCTGAAATTGTTCTAACATAGTAGAAACTTGTTTCTGCTCTCCTGGAGATAATTCTGGAGAAATTGCAACATCTTTCCATGATTCATTAGAGTGAAGAGGAATCATTGGAAAAGGTAAATTTACATCCGAGAAACTCGTTTCCTCATCCTGTATTACTGACAGAGATGAGTACTGTCCATGTTGGACTGGAAAATCGTCCGTTGCCTGGAAAACAGGTTGTAAATAATCAGGACGTTCATGGAATTCCGTGAGCATGTTGATGTGGAAGGTTTTACGCTTCCCGTCAATATCGACGATATAGTCAACATCGGAAACCTTTGATATTATATCGTACGGACCTTTCCAAGAAATGAGAAGTCTATTTTCCCTACAAGGTAGCAAGACAAATGCTTTGTCACCTGGACAAAGTTGACGCAAACATCTCTTTTTATTGGCAAATTCCCTTGCCTTCTGTTTCGCAAATTCAGAAGAAGCAGTTGCCAATTTGCATGCTTCAATAATCTTGTGTCTAAGTGCGATGACATATTCATAAGAGGATTTTGTGTCATCGACAATATTATCAGCAGTTATAAGATCATGAAGTAAGGACATAGGACCTCGCGGTTTCGCGCCAAAGACAAGTTCAAAGGGAGAAAATCCTGTATGTTCGTTGGCGACCTCTCTATATGCAAAGAGAGCCGCGGGTAAAACCCTATCCCAATCCTGAGGATGATCTTCTGTTATCTTACCTAGTAGGTTTTTCAGAGTTCTATTCAAACGTTCCACCATCCCATTGGACATAGGATGATAAATACTACTCAGCGATCTCTCTATCTTCAGAGTCGACATTACTTGAGACATGGTATCCGATATAAGTTGGGTACCATGGTCGGATAATATTTCTGCTGGAAACCCCAGACGAGAAAATATTAACCAAAGAGCATCTGCGACATCAGCAGTAGTTATGCTCTTTAGAGGAACAGCCTCCGGCCAACGTGTGCACATATCAACACACGTCAGAATAAATTGGTGTCCTCTAGCAGACTTTATCTTAAATGGACCAATGATGTCTATCGCCATTTTTTGAAATGGCCGAATGGGAATGTCTGCAGCCTGAATAGGTGCATCATGGCGTGGACCTCTGGATTTAATCTCTTGACATACTTTACAAGATCGACAATAGATTCGTATATCCTTATTCACAGCAGGCCAAAAGAAAGATTGAAGAACTCTAGCTTTAGTACGGGAAAAACCCATATGTCCAGCACACTGCGAATCATGAGCGTGCTGTAAAATTTTAACTCTCATATTTTTAGGCACAAGGATTTGAGAATGAATGGACTTAGCGGAGTCTTGTACCATACGTACAAGTACGCCATTCTTCATCGTAATCCAAGATTTACGATTTGTATCCTTATTCGGATCACCTTTTGTTGCCAGAGTAAAGAATTTCTTTAGAGTAGGATCATCTTCCTGCTGTTTAATAAAGGAATCGTGTGAAATCTCCAAGGGATCATCTTGGATCTGCGCATCATTATCTTCAGAATGTGAAGATTGTGGCATATTGAGAGCTTGAGCCCTAGTGATTACTGCATTAGCAGATTGCATATTAACATTTTCCCAATTAGAGATTTGCTGTGGAGTGCATTCTTTCACTCCATGAATGCGACCGATGATAAGATCAGCGATCGGATTCGGCAAGAGACATGCTTGCACCTCTCCTGTAAAGAAAGGCGTAGCAATATTGATAATGGCAGTGGAGTACTTCTCCAATGTGCCACCAAATGTTACACATTTGACTATATTGCCCGTAGCTCGAGAAGGATTTACGAGTGATTGCCTCACTCCAATGGTAGTGCACCCCGAGTCGAAAAGAATTGATACCGGAGTACCATCTATTAGGCCCCTATTAAAGACAAGAGCACCCCTTCCATTATGCGCAATTGACGCATGGAGAGCGGGAAGTGGGTGACCGCAGCTTAAAGTAGAAACTGTGGTTGGATCGAATAATGTTTTGCATTGCGAACACTCAGATGCTCTAGCAAAATCGAAAGCGGAATTTGCTACACTATTGGAGTCTTTTTTATCATTATTCTGATTATCGGTGTCGTGGAACTCCTGTTGTGCAGAGTTAGCCTGGTAATAAGATTTACCATGTCTTTTGTGTTGTGATCTACCTCGGTTATAATTGTCTCTATAATTATTATTGCCTCTGTTATAACCCCTATTTGGGTTTGAATCATAATATTCATGATCATAATCATCATGCTCGTTATATTGAGTATCCCTGTAATATTGTTTCTTTTGTCTCCATGAAGCACTTGGGTAGTTCCTATAGCTACTCCCTTTCCGAGAATTTCTAACATTATGGGTACCCCTCGCGTGTCGAGGACTATCAGCCCGATTCCAGTTCTTCGAAGAAGAACCCTGATTTGAGTGGTTATCTTGGTTTTGATACTTATTCCAATTAACCTTTTTATCAAATTTATTTTTAGCTCCTTGGAATTTGTGTGAGTAATTCTGATTATATTCTGTTGCCGAAGCAACTGGCATACTCTCTTTAATGTTAGAGTTACTAAGAATCATGTCAGGGTGTGCCGTGGCATACTGGTCACAATATTCTTCCATTTGCTTTATTGTACTAGGTTTACGCTCATGTAAGAACTCTAGGAATGATTTATTTACAGAAGACATGACCTTGTCTCTTAGCAATAAATCTGTAAGACCATCAAATGTTTTCTCTGTTTTGGATAATTCAATCCATCGTGAAAGTGTAATTCGTGCTTTTGAGATGAAATCTGAGAATTCTACACCTACCTCAGGTCTCATTGTTTTAAACAAAAGACGGTAACCTTCCTCAGACAGCTGATATCTCTTTATCAAAGCTGCCCTAACAGCATCATAATTGTCTTTGTCGGCCTCTTCAACAAAATATAACTTACTCAGAGACTCCCCTTTTAGATTTTCAGACAACTGATTCACATACTGTGATTTGTCAACATTATGAGATCGACAAGCCCGTTCAAATCTAGAAAGCCAAAATATTATGTCATCACTGGTAGGGTTAAACGCTGGTACTTTGACCTTGTACACAAAGGGTTTACCATTACCACCAGATGCCTGATTAACATTACTCATACATGTCAATTTTAATTTCTCTAATTCAAACTCATGTTCTCTTATTGCTTTTCTCTCTTCAGCTTCTCTATCTAATCTTTTCTGTTCTGCAGCAGCTTCTAGTTTTTTCTGTTCTGCAGCAGCAGCAACTTCTAGTTTTTTCTGTTCTGCAGCAGCTTCTAGTTTTTTCTGTTTTGCCGCAGCAGCAACTTCTAGTTTTTTCTGTTCTGTAGCAGCAGCAACTTCTAGTTTTTTCTGTTCTGCAGCAGCTTCTAGTTTTTTCTGTTCTGCCGCAGCAGCAACTTCTAGTTTTTTCTGTTCTGCAGCAGCTTCTAATTTCTTCTGTTCTGCCTCAAATCTCCTTTCCTCCACTTGCATCTGCAATTTCTTAAGTTCAGCAGCAGTATCAGCTTCTTTTTCTAATCTTTTTTCTTCAGCTAAGGCTTTCCTTTCTTCTGCAGCAGCTTTTTTTTCTTCTATTTGAAGTCTTCTCTCCTCAGCCGCAGCTTTTTTTTTCCTCAGCAGCAATTTTTTTTTTCTTCAACAGCAGCAGCAATTTTTTTTCTCTTCTGCAGCTAATGCTTTGTCATATTGAGCAACAGCCCATTGTTCTAAGTCTTTTCCAGTCTTATCAAAAGATTTTCCTAGTGTAATGAAATAATCTAAGGTAGACATATTGTCTTCTTAAATCAGGAACCTGAAAAAGTAAATAAATTACTCTCTTTGTTAATGGGAGACAAGTCTATACCTTAGACTTAGTCTTAGTCCAAACTTGTATGGTTTACAATAACCAATGATAACTTGAGTACCTGTGGACAACAATAATTGTATCTCAAATACTGTGGGGACAAGCCTTACAAAGGTCTTGTATACCTCACTGTAATCAAAGATCACTTGAGTACCTGTGGAAAAAAATATTTCCCTTTACCAATAACTTTGGGAGACAAGCCTTACAAAGGTCTTGTATATCTCAATGTAATCAAAGATCACTTGAGTACCTGTGGAAAAAAAAATATTTCCCTTTTCCAATAACTTTGGGAGACAAGCCTTACAAAGGTCTTGTATACCTCAATGTAATCAAAGATCACTTGAGTACCTGTGGAAAAAAAATATTTCCCTTTTCCAATAACAATCAGAAAGTACTGATCTGTACTATACTATCAGTGTATACCACTATACGTCATATGTCAACTAAAGACATTACAAATGACAAACAAGAAAAGACAATCTGAAAACATTTGCAGAGATCAAATTAAATTAAATAGGGGAAATGAAAAAAATGATCACAGAACCTGTGATGATAACTGCCATAAGATAACAAGACAAATAACGCTACAGTGTATAAACATAAGGGTGTAAAAAACTGAAATGAAAGGAAAGATGAGACCTACAATTATACAAACAAATCAAACAAAACTAAGGAACACAAAAAATGTTACAAATACAAATATGAAACAGTCGTCACAACTAACCAAATATTTGCAAACTATGTTGCAAGCAAATTTCAATTAAGAAATTGCTCCCTATCGAACGCCAGAACAAGACCAATATTACTCGGTATTTCCTGTTCTAGTCACACAGAATATAAACTAATTTAATACACAACAAATAACATGTAAGCATAAATAGCATATAGCATACAATATCATTTTATGTCATGAATGGAATGTGTTGCCAGTATAGTGTTGTAAAGTAGGCACAGTTTATTTAAATAATACTAACTTGCCACTTTATTCAGTAATAGACTTAAGTTTAAACTATTACACTGTCAATTTTTTTCTCTGTTGAGCATATGAAGATCCCACGATGAACTATGCACTTTATTCAGCAACACTGCGATTCTTCTGTACATTGAGAAATGTCAACAATATTGCTCCAGATATTTTCTACACTTGATACCACTGTCCTGTGTAATACTGTCTGTACAGCGAAAAACTGTCAACAAGTGCTGACCTAGATACAGCATCCTATCGGTAATACAGGTCAAGCTGTCCTACTGGTGTTGATGTGTTCAAACAAATGTTCTTTCAGCTGTAAACTGTGATTCTCAACACAAAACTGCGTAAGCTGGACCCAGGAATCTGGCTCGCCACTGTAAAGAAGTTATTTCTTACTACACCTGTAGTACACCACTGTAAAGTATCAGTCTGTCTGCTCTGTAAGGAAGAGTGGTGTGTTGTTGAGATCGGGCATGCTCCAGTCTACCCAGCTGTAAATGGGTAACTCACCCTAGTCCTGAGTTAGGGAAGGCAAAGGCTCCAGGGGAAGCAGGCCCTAAACTTGGTCACTTCAGCCGACGCAGGATGGTGTATGTATGAAGTAGTAGTGTAGAGTGTGATTACCGCGAATGGTGTACTGTTCGTGTGCTGACCAATATAATCACTCATACACATGTGTCTACAAGGCACCAATGCAGACTGCTGGAATCTTAGTTTACTCAATTTATTCAGACGTACACACTGGGACATACGAGTACATCAGGCTTTGTTGACATAACAATTTGTAGGTATACATAGCAGATCTGAAGTCATGACACATGCAGAAATAATGGGTAGTACATCAAAGTTCAATGTCATGATACATCATCTTATGAAACCACGAAAAGGGGGTTTCTAGCAGGATTGAGATCTCTCTGTCACTGTCCGATAATAAGATAAATAATCTGTTCTCTTGGCAGTGATCAAAACAGACGATGACCGAAATCCAACATGGCTACCTTCCTGAGTTGTCGTTCACTCATTCATAGGAAGAATATCAGCCAAAGTTAATTTACAATGGATATATAAAGGATTTCATGAATGGTTCCATGCAGCACTACGGTGATCAGGTTAGTTCACGTAGCCATAACCGCTGCAGGAAAATCTGTCATCTTCGTCGATACAAAACACGACACTAGCATATCGAAGCACCCAAAAGTCAAGCTAGGCCTAACCGACGAGAGATCATCAAAAATACGAGCTGGGTTTACCTGGAGTCCGAATCATCTATATACTGACATAAGGAGAGTCTCTAACACAAACTATCGTAGAGACACTATCCCCTCCAGAAGAAAAAACCACTTCGTAAGACATTTTTTCTTGACGAAGGGACCAGCTCTTGAAAAACGTACCCCGCCATTCTTAGCAGTACATCGGAATTCATCACGACTTGTTAAGACAACTCATACTTCCGCTAACAAGAATCTAGTCCCTCATACCCATCCAAAATATACAATATAGGACTGATTCTACTTGTACTAATAATATGTAATACATATGAATTCAGGCCATAAACACAATAAGCAAATTAATATATTTTCTGGCCCTAAAATTAAGTACAAACGCAAGCGTACTATTCTTGCGCTGGATCGATATCCAGACCGATTACTCCTATAATCAAAAGTGTGAATCAAACATGGATTATCTCGCTTTTACAATAAACAGCATTTTCATACACAGATGGATGCATGACTATATTTTTCCCATATTAAATAACCATATCGATTTTTTTTTGTAATATGTGCGTCAAAAATATGCACGCAACATATATATATATATATATATATATATATATATATATATATATATATATATATATATATATATATATATATATATATATATATATATCTATATAGATATATATATATATATATATATATATATATATATATATATATACAGTAGAACTCCATTTATCCGAACCCCAATTATCCGAACATCCAATTATCCGAACACTTTGTCCAGAAAAAAAAAACCAGGTGCCACCAGTCACGTTAGACTACAATTCTGAATCTTTTGATGCGGCAAGCTTCAAATGTGTGCGAACAATTTGTAGAGGATGGGATGGGCTAATGGTCGGTCGCTTACATACAGGAAGTCAGTTAGATCATTATATCATAAAGTCAGTTAATATCTAGTTTACCAATCCAGTGTACGAGTGCGTTCTAGGCAGAACACTGGCTAAACAGACAGTTCAACTTAAAATAATTGTCTCTGCTACCACAGCAGAATAATTTTGGTGTACAAGTATTTCTCTGTGCGATAAGGCATCTTCCAGTAGGCCTAATGCATATAAAAGGAACCGCAATGTTTTGTCAATTGAAACGAAAACAGAAATTATCAAGAGACTAGGAAAAAGTGAAACTGTGTCTTCACTTGCCAGAATTTTCAATGTTGGGAAAGCTACCGTCTCTGACATCAAAAGTAACAAGGATAAAATTATGAGTTTTGCATCGAAATTGGATAGTGAAAATGGGTCGAAGAAACGTAAAAACCATGAGAAATGCGAAAGATTTGAAATTGGAAGAGGCTTTGTATATATGGTTTGTGCAAAGAAGAAGCAAAGGGGAACCTATCTCTGGCTCTCTATTGTGTGAAAAGGCACTTCAGTTCAACAATCAACTTGACGGTCCTCCTGACTTTAAGGCTAGCCAGGAATGGTTAAGAAACTTTAAATCTCGTCATGGCATACGAGGATTGGAGATTCAAGGGGAATCTTTATCTAGCGATGCAACTGCCGCTGAAAATTTTAAAGAAACACTCTTGGCTTTTTTGGAAGAAGAAAGTTATTCACTCGATGATGTGTATAATGCCGATGAGACTGGCTTATACTGGAAATCAATGCCTCAAAAATCACTTGCATCTCAGCGCAAAGCAGCTGCCCCTGGGTTTAAAAAGTGCAAATAGAGAGTAACAATTTTGGTAGCCGCGAATGCCAGTGGAAGTCATCATTTACCGGTGCTAACGATCGGCAAAGTAAAAAAACCACGTTGTTTAAAGAATGTGACATGTCTCCCATTGTGCTACAAAGCACAGAAGAGTGCTTGGATGAATAGTGAAATATTTCTTGATTGGTATACAAATCAGTTCATCCCAAATGTGAAGAGGTTGAGAGAACAAGAAAAGAAAACTGGAAAAGTAATTCTTCTACTGGACAATGCACCATCTCATCCAGAGACGGATACATTGAATGCAGTTGATGCAAATTTTAAAGTAATTTTTCTGCCTCCTAATGTAACAGCACTGATTCAACCAATGGATCAGGGTGTTATAGCAAAACTTAAAAAGATGTACAAGAAGGAAGTCCTGCGTCGTTTATTGTTGGCTGAAGATGAAGAAAGTGTGGTGGCGTTTTCCAAGAAGCATAATCTCAAAGACTGCTGCTATATGTTAGCTGATGCTTGGACCACCCTGTCACAAGATAATCTCAACAAGGCTTGGAATAGATTGCTTGGGAAAAAAGAAGGAAATGAAACTACTGCAGTGGACACAAATAATGATTGTATAAATGAAGTTGTGGAACTGTTTCAAGCAATGCCCGGATTTTCGGACTGTGACAAAGATGATGCACACACGTGGCTAGAAGATGATAATGATTCTGGTTTTCAGTTTTTGAATGACGAAGAAATTTTGTCTTTTGTGCAAGAAGAAAACCAAATACATGTAGTGACCGATGATGAAGACTCCTCAGAAGTACATGATGTACTTGTAGATTATGAAGAAAACCCAAAACGTCGACCAAGTCCTGAAGAGGCCTTTATAGCACTAGAAACAGCGATGGCTTGGTACGAGCAAGAAGATGACAGCTGTCCTACACAGCTTCTGCTGTTGAAGAGAATGCGGGACTTAGCAGCCAAAAGGAGACTATCCAGTTTGGTGCAAAAGAGGATTCCTCATTATTTTAAATAGTGGGCTACATCTGTGCAAGTACATGTATACGTAAGTTGCGCATGGCTTTGAATCGTTTGTAATGTTATTTTGAAAACATTTCTCTTTCTTAAAAAAACATAATTAATACAAGTAGTACATGCACTGCTGTGTAATAAAAGATTTTGGTGATACGGTGATCTAATACAGTGTGGGTATTATTATTACAGTACAAGTAAATATGTTTTAATGTGTATTTCCCTTGTGATGGTTAATTATTTTTAGAAATACGAGCGTATGTGTACATGTACTCGATACATTATGTAATCCAATTATCCGAACATTTGATTATCCGAACGATGCTCGGTCCCAAGGGGTTCGGATAAATGGAGTTCTACTGGATATAATATATATATATACTATATTTATATATATATATATATATATATATATATATATATATATATATATATATATATATATATATATATATATATATATATATATATATATTTATATATATATATATATATATATATATATATATATATATATATATATATATATATATATATATATATATATATATATATATATATATATATATATATATATATATATATATATATATATATATATATATATATATATATATATATATATATATATATGGAAGTGAACCTCTGTCTGTGAGGCTAATTACACCCTCATTAACTCTGAAATCATCCACATACTTCCTGGGATTCCCCCTGTGGTGAAACTTGTTGAGAACCCAGCATTGCACATTAAGCTTGGAGAAGTCACTTGGTCTCCAGAAGGAATTCTTTTTCTTTGACCTGGTTGACTGCTTGCAGGAGGATTTCACTATGGACCCAGTGATAGGCAGGCGGAGCTGAAAAGTGGCTCTGTGGAGAATGTGACAATTCCTTGGAAAAGCCCAGATCCAGAGAACAGTATTTTAACTTTCATAATTGGAGAGCCCTCTTGGATGGCGTCGTAAGCACAGTATGCCACGCGCTACTTACTCCTAGCTTGGGATCAGATGTGACGATCACGGTTGCCACTCAAGTTCTAGAGATAAACCCAGATTTTCTTCTTTAAAAACCCCAGAAATACCCAGATTATGTTATGCCTCAAATACACGGTATGCTTACACAATCTTTTAGTGCAACTTTAGCATAAATAAGCTGTGTGCTACCAATTTTTATTTATTTCTTAATTTTTTTATATATTTTATTACCAAAAATTCACAATTATATAAAAATGATTTTATTAATACCCCAATATATGAACTCTTGAAAATGAGATATTTTAACAGTAACATACGTAAGGTGGTTACATGAACAAAGTGTTCATAAAATCAAATATAAATGTTAGTTGTAACTTGTTACTGTTGAAAATTGTCACTTGTCAGCGACTCAGCATCCATGTCAACAACTTCTCCTTCGTCAAGATCATATGCATGAATTGACAACGTGGAATCTTGATTGTGGAGTTCCAAAATCTTTTTGCATATCTCTGCCGACAACGTACTTCACGCACATCTTCAATCACGCTTTTACTAGGATTAAACTTATGACAAACTCTATCTTTGGCAACTGCTTGCTTGGCTAGTATTCGATTGGAAACTGTTTCACACAAAAGCTTGTTGGTTTGTTTACTTTCAACTAAGTTATTATTATTTTTATTATTATTCCTTTGACCGATGACCGACCAAGCAGTCTTCGGCCATAACACCTTGCGGCGTCATTAGGGCAACAAGAAAACGTCCGTTGTTCCGTCACACCTAACGGCGTATATTGGTACAACAGACTTTTAATTGTTGTTTCTGTGATCATTGTGACAAGCAAGCGGTAGATCAATTCGCTGTGCCCCGAACTTGCCCTCTTGTGTACTCTACTCCTGTCGCTATAAAACCATTTCGCCATGCCTCCCAGACGCCCGTCCAGCCAAAATCCATTCGGGACCGAAGGTCCTCGAAAAAGGGCAGTCTGGCACAGGCACAGTTCCCACTCACTGCCTCTACTGCGCTGGGAGGACCCGGCAACCGGGACCACACACAGCCTTGAGAGGACAAAGATCGCCTTAAAGGGTTCAACTAAGTTAACCTTCGAAAATATTCTTTCGACGCATGCTGAGGAGTGAGGTAGTGCCATAAGCGTGCACATGAGGTCAGCCAAAATATCAAATTTCTTCTGGTTATTAGCATCTGTTACTTGTTGCAATGTGGGCGGATCCTCATCCACCAGACGCCAAGATCTTTTCAGTACGATGCCAGTTCTCGCCATTGATCAGACAGACGATCAAGGCTCTCTTCTGAAATAACTGTTGGGAACTGCGCTGCTAATGGAATGACAGAAGGTTTGTTGATCTCGAGAGCTTGCTTTGTATCCAACAGCTACATTTGCGCCAGTACACTGTTTTGTCCAAGTGAGCAATGCCGTACTGCATCACATAGGCAGCCTTGGTACGCTTCAGTGACATTTTTTGAGCAATTACGCTGTCTGGAAACATCTGCTTGCAACATTCAATCAAATGATCAGCTTGCGAAAACGGAGTATTATGTTCTGCCATGAAAGCCGACAACAGTATCTCCGCTTGAGCAATTTTGTCTTGGAGACAGGGCTCTTTTGGTTTGATGAAAAACTTGCTAATGTTCAGAGTTTTGCTTTTGGCTTCGAAGTTTTTCATGTGCTTCTGTGTGCTTTTATATGTCAATAAAGCTGTTTTGTTGGCATTAGTTAATGTACAGGAACAGACAGTTCAAATCGCAGCACAGCGATTGCCATAGTCCGGCTTTGTCCAATCCTTCAGTTCGCTGTCTGTTAGCCATTCCTCACAAAAAGCCTGCTGATACCATGGCTTCACTTTTTTGTGTGGTGGTATGTGTGTAGTCATGCTGCTACAACTACCTAGCGTACCTTTATCATCTCTCATTTTATAATCTTATAATAACAACAACAAAAAAAAACAATATGCTGTTTATCTGTTTAAGTATAAAATGTAAAAAGAATACTTTTACATACATTGTAAATGCCAATTGTCAAATATACCCAGATTAATGCAGATTTGGGAAAAAAATACCCAGATACCCAGACGGAAGCCAAAAGACCCAGATCTAGTAAAAAATACCCAGCTGTGGCAACACTGGTGACGATCCTTTAAATGCCAGCCAAGCTGGAGAAACTGGAGCTCATGACTTCAACTCAACACATTTCGGAATGGCAGAAAAGCCACAGGAAAAGCCTAGATCTACAGTGTAGATAATATCAAGGAGTCATTAACATGGTTTTAGCTGCAAAAGAGCCAGAAGCTGTATATTTTATTTTCTTACATTTATTCCCCCTTACACTTGCACATCAAAGGTTGTTTGTACATGCAGTTTCCGATAATATGCATGGTATTTGGTATTGATTTGAGCCAATCACAGGTTTAGGCTCTTGCAATAAGTCTGTCCGATTGGCTAAGCGGTTAGAGCCCTTTACTCTAGCAGCACACTTACCAGATTCCGGGATCGAAACCATGCAGGGTCCCCTTCCAAATATATCCAGCTATAAATGGGTACCTAGCTCTGTTCTTGAATAGGGAAGGCAAAAACAGCAAGGAAGAAAATTGACCATCATACTGCTGGAACTAGTATGACAAAGTCACTAACACTAAACTCCGCTACGGCAATTTCTGCTATTAGACTACCTTTACCTTCTAAAAAAAATCTATTTAACGAGCGTCACGAAGTATCCGTAAAGCCGTGTTACTAATGGCCTTTAATGGAAACTTCATAGCTGCAATCTGGCGAAAGACCAATGGAAGTGTTGGTTCCCTCTCCAGTTACTGTCATGTATGTATGTTCTCAGCAATATGTATCTTAATAAGCTAAATACTACGTAGCTCCAAAATGGTGGAATGAAACAAAATTGTCTTGAATGACGCTCTCAAATTTACTGGTTCAACTTGATTTTTTTAAAGTTCAGATAGGCTAAGTTCTTTTATGGATACCCTGAAGCTAATTTGCCAGCTTACAAATCTGCTCCTTTATCCGGGTTATTTTAGTATGGAATGTCCGCACTTCCTGGATCCGCTTGATTCCCGCTCGTGTTTTTAGCAATGTGAACTGATACCCAGGAGACAAACAACCCGAAATAGAACACACTGTTGACTGTTTTAACAGCTTCTATTTTCGCAGAAATAGTTATTACTGTGCGATGTGTTAGTGTAATGTCAGATGTCTGTTTAACACCCGGGCAAGAAAATATGTTGCAGTACACTAAGTTCAATTAGTTTTTAAAATGGAAAGACAGTGTCACCGATATTCTCTTTAACACCAGAAGCAATGTGTTCCTTGTTACTTGTTTTAGTTTGGTTTGGTTCGGTTACGGAGAATCTTCATTGCACACGAACAACACCATAAGTGCCCCGACCTCCTCCATTAGATCACACAAGGAGGATCTCAGCATAGTGCACGAACTCCGCGGCACCGGCGAGGATCCTATATGTATAAATACATTCTATAAATATTTTTGTCGTGGGTGGGTTTCCTATTTTTTTAAAATTTGTGCCAAGGCAGTAACCGTATGGTTTACTCTCTATCTTTTCCAACTGATGATGAATTTGCACACGATACTCCTATATTTTCACCCTTATCCGATCTCTCTACTCGGAAGATCACGCAGAGTTTGATATCATCAGGAACCACTTGTTCTAAAAATATATGTCCATCATATTCCGTTTGGTGGGAGCGAACCCAGTAACTTTAGAATTAGAGCCGGATGCCATACCTCTGAGCCACTTCGACCACCGTTACTTATTTTAGTACAGCTAGAAAGTCAAGCAAAAAAACTGGACACTTTAATGCATGATCACGGTGGTTCTCATCGTGGTATCGGCGGGCCTCTGAGGGGGTACGCACTGTGCTGAATACAATATTTTACAAATTATTAAAATCTGGAACAGACTTAAATTTGGAGCCAGACCTACGATTTAAAATATCGCTTTTGAAGCTATACATTCGGAAGCTTGCGGCTGTGAAAGAACATCAACCATCACACTGAACTATTAACTTTTCCAATTTGATTACTGAAGAACTTAAAATAAGTAAATACGAACAATTATTATCAAGTTACAGTTTCAGGTTACCTGACTGTTAATAAAGGTGCATTACTTTTTTGTTGTGTATTAAATGGTCAGGTGTGTAATACATGCACGATATACCTGATATAAAACTTCTTCGTTGTTTGATCTCAAATAACCACACTTAATATCTCTTAAACAGCTGGCAGTCTGTCTCAGAATTTGTTTCGTCACCATAACAGTTTCTCCCTCAACTGGGTTGGACACGGCCCTGCTGCCAACTTGCTCCTCTCATGGAACAGACTGTTGTTGAGAACATGTTCTACCGTCTGTTTGTCCTCCCCACGTGGGCACTTATCTGTCTCTCCGGTTTTCAGTTTATCTGAGTCTGCAACTGCCGGTTCTCAGTCTGAAAATTATCACTTGATCTCTTCTTTGTAATGTATATTATGGTTCTGCTTTATCGGACTCTGGATGTTCCTTATGCCATTTTTCTCAATATATACTTTTGATGATTACTTTTATCACTTCAAGTGCATCCATGTCTTGTGTTTGGATTTTCCGTCCTCCATTTTTTTGGCACGTTTATCTGCTTTCTCTATTCGATGTATCTAGCAGTGGACAGGGATCTACTGTACTTTTAATTTTTTGATGCAAAACTAATCCAGTAAATTGTATTTTTTCTTACTGGTCACGCAGATGCCAGCCATGGGTGTCAAGAGGCCTGCGACTTACAAAAGGTTGAAAACCGCTGCATCATCAAATTGAATGTGGTCTAAATATAGCAACAGCTTCTTAATAAATACATAAATAAAGGCACTTAACCGTGGTCTGCTCTTTTATGTCATTAGCAAGAAAACTAATTTTTATTAGTCTTGTCATAACATCATCATCATCATCATCATCATCATCTACCATCTCCACATCGAAAGTCGGCTGCAACGGATCTCTTCTTCTCTTGTCTTGATGGTACACTCTGATAGACTCTTTCCTTTCCATCTCTTGATGTTATATTCTCCCTTATAGCACTGTCTTCCTCTCGCACGTTTGCCTTCAACTCTTCTTTCTATTATTGTCTTCAACAACTTGTGATATCTTTTTACATTCCAAAATAGTGTAGCTGTCTAATTGTCATCCCCTCTAATAATTCTGCTTCTATATGACCGATTTTCTGTTTTCTTCTATTTTCACGATAAGTACACTCTTCTTCTATATATTCAAATCTCAGACCTCAGTTCTTTCTTGTAATTGCTGGTTAAATTCAGATGTTTCTACATCAGACAATAATGAAAAATTAATCTATAGCATTTGATATAAGTTAATTGTTTAGATGTCAGTATTTGTCTCATTTCGTTGGCCATTCCTATTATCTTCCTGATTATAGATTCACATCTGCCATCTCCTGTTATTATTTGACCAAGATATTCCAAATTCTTGACTTGTAACGTATTCTTCCTGGAATATTGAAAGCAAATGTCATTTCAACTTTGACGTCTCTTTCTATCTTCTTTACCTGTCATCTAGCACACAAAAAAGACGTAACTCAGCCTGAAATTACCGAGGCTACCTCGAGTTCTTTCTTCCTAACGAGCAGAAACTACCAGGTAGGGATTTCAACAGAAAATATATCAATATAAAATTATGTCGCTAGTGACATAAGCTGACGCAAATATTATCACGTCTTGGGACATGAATCGTTTATCGTGGCAAGGAATAACATCCATAATATTTTTTACAACAGAAGAGATAATAACAACTGTCAGAAATGTCATGCCAGCATGTCGTTAACCTCAAGATATTGGTGGATTTGAATAATGTAAAAAAAACAAACAGAATTTAACGCGTAGATTTTTTTTTTCAGATAATATGTCTATCGTCATTTTCATCATTTTCCTTATCGCTTCTTGATAAGTTGGGAACCACTAAATCAGCTGGTCACCTTGAAGGAAGCCTGCACATAGCAGTCACGCGCTCCTGGAATGGTGGTTTCCGTGGCAATTTGTTTTATACGATGAGGTAGCCAGCACCACGGACATCTTTAATGTAGTCGTCTTTACCACTTGTCTGAGGACACATGGTTCCTATGGAGAAACCTCCAGTAACTACACGGTAATGTGTGGGGATTCATCATCACGTGAATTATTCTCTCCAGAACGTTGTCTCCATTACAGCAGCTCTGAACGCATCAGCCAAAGACAAGTTCAGACTCTCTGTGTTGTCCTGGATCCACCGTCGTCTAGGTCGTCCCCTTCCCCTCTTTCCAGGGACCATGCCTTCCATCACTAATTTTTCCAGACAATTACGTCTTTTTATATAACCGAAAAATTTCAGCTTCCTTATTGCGATGGTATTTAGGAGCCAATTTTCCTCTATATTTAGTATAGTTAGTTTGGAGATTAGTGCGACATTAACTAATCCATCTAAATAATATGACGATGAAAATATAAGAATATTTTTATTTTAAGCGCGCACAGAGATGAAACTGACGAAAAAAAGATTTAGTGCAACCCCCCCCCCCCCCCCCCACCCCCCCCCCCCCCCCCCCACCCCCCCGCCCGCCCCCCCCCCCCCCCCCCCACCCCCCCCCCCCCACCCCCCCCCCCCCCCCCCCCACCCCCCCCACCCCCCCACCACCCACCGACCCCCCCCCCCCCTTCACCCCCCCCCCGCCCTTGGCTCCCCCCCCCCCCCCGTCCCAAGATAAATAAATAAAATAAATAAAAAAAATTAAGGAACATTATACTATGCGCCTATGAGAATCCTGCCAAAAATGTAGAAACTTTGCTAATTTTATAGCGTCATGTCACTATTGGATATTTTTGATTGCAGCCATTATCGCGTCTGCGTGATGCTCGAAAGCTCTAAGAGTGTTCATGATTAGCAGCTGCACAAATTAATTGTGGAGTTCACTGAGTGCTATTTTTTGTATGTGTCAGATCTAACAACGTCGTAAAAATTCTTTTTCTTTTTTTTTTTTTTTAACATAGACGGTGATTAGAATGACTCCTTTCATACACAACCTGGGTAAATTCCATTAGTCTTATAAATCATGATGCATACCTCTAATACCAACAAATTAGATATTTATAACAAGAAGCAGTTGCTAGAGATTCATAAGAGCAGATGATGATGATGATAACACTAAGGTGTACGAAGATAGTGGATAGTTTGACATTGTGGCATGGACATAAAATCAACATGATATAAGCGGTATTTTACACAGGGGACGGAAAGTTGCGTTGAGATGTCATCACAAATGCCAATGGCATGGTGTCATGAAATATTCTAATCCACATATATAAATTATTAGGTAAATATGAAGCCTAACAAATAAAATTAATAAAGAGAAGAGCAATGGTAAAATGACAGTGCTGTCACAAGGAATGTACTCGAAATCCCCCTTGTTTTCTGCTTCGTCTGCAAATTGTAACGCTTTCATGTTGATATAAAAGCTTACTGTATTATTACCCGCTTTCTTCAATGAAACGTGTGCTGTATTTCTTGGAAAAGCATTGAGAGGCCCTGCGTAATGACCTAAATTAATCCTAACATTAATTATATTACGTTACCAAAACGAACGAACAGATGGACAAAAGGATAGCGAGAAGGGAGAGGCAGAAAGCCGAACACTAAACACGCTTCGCGCGATACGCAAATGCTGCCATCACGCGTGTAAGTCTACATGCACTAATTTTTTTTTCAGACGGACAGTGATAAAATACACTACCCTTTCCCAGAGTTAGGTTTATAAATCATAAAAAACTCTTATTAGAAAAGATAACATTAGATGGGTTTACGGTTGAGAACATAACAGTACCCAGACAGAACATCTTCGAAACAGGAGGTAAAAGAAATTGCATATTTTGAACGCAGCCACGTAGCTCCTTTAAATTTGTATTTTTTGGGTTCCTTAGGGCTTGCTGACAAATAATATGTAAAACGTTACGCAAATAGTCCAGGAATTAATAAATTATACCCAAAATAAAATATTGGGGGTGCCTGACAGCATAAAATCATTTCTGCTCATAAGATTTTTTTTTAACGTGTTTAAAAAAAATTTACGTTACAGAAATAGCCTACCATGTAAACTCCAAATTGATTGGAGCGCAACAAATGAAAGCCTAACCACGATTGGTCGGGCTATAAATACTATCTTGGTTGTTAGGGGAAACGGGGAAAGGTAACATTTTTTCAAACACTTGTCGAAACGGGGCTCATTGGTCAGACTCGCTGATATACACACTTGGGAGCGTTAGTTCGAAACCACTTGTTTAAAATAGCTTGATAAAGCATCAGTGCGTTGAAGCCAGCATATATTTTGCTCAATAAAAGCCTGGAACATAGGCAGATGGAAATTTGTGCCAGTTTGTGCCAGAATTCATTGCTAATCAACGTATCTGTGTTATTCGTATGAATTGTGGTAAGCTTGAACCATTCAATATCTTTTAATGAAAATTGAATGTGAATTGTTGATTTATGCCTGTATATATATGTGTAGTTCAGTGGCCAACGTGAGGTAAAGCCTGTAATGCTCCAGCCTGAACAGAGGGTGTCGGAGAGAAGTAAAACGGCATGGAATGGCCAAATAGTACACTGACACCTGGATGATTGATTAGACAGAAA
The DNA here is from genome assembly GCA_024509875.1 of Oreohelix idahoensis. Lineage (NCBI taxonomy): Eukaryota > Metazoa > Mollusca > Gastropoda > Stylommatophora > Oreohelicidae > Oreohelix > Oreohelix idahoensis. The sequence continues at coordinate 26,918 of JAMPIV010007612.1, read as the reverse complement.
TAATGCTGGAAGTGCAGAGGCGTAGTGACCATTAAGGATGGTAATGCTGGTATAAAGTATTTCAGATGAAGCTGACTGTTGGCCTAACGCTCTGAACGCAATGTTTGTGATGTATTGTGATCAGTGTAAAAAGAAAATATAAATTAGTTATGAAGTAGAAGGTACATCCTTCTTGATTTCAGGGACAGTGGTCTTGATGGTACTGAGCAGCACCTAGTCAGAGCTTTGCTGAATCCTGAGTCGGACAGCATACTCCTTGGTCTTTTTAGCTATCAGTGAGGTGTCTCCTGAGCCCAGAGGAGAATTCGAGCAGAGGAGTCCTTTCCTGCCGCCATCACGCCAGATAAGCGAATTGGCCAGCTGAGCTCAACATTATGTCCCCTCATCTTGAACTGACTTTTAAAAATTAACATTAAGAGGGGAATTTACTTGTCTTAAAATCAGGAACTGTGAACATCTCCAATACTGGTCCCTAAAGACAAACTATTGAAGTCATGATGACAAATACCAACAGAGCTTGAACAAAACAAAACCAGTATTACCTCATTTTACTACTACACAACTGACACACATAGAACATTTGTAATAATATATGTCACTACAATATTCATATTAAATACATTCTGTACATAACTTGTAATTTAAATTGATTGTGCTTCCTGGTTCCCTTGTAGTTGAATCAGGACACATATTCATTCATGCCAGTAATGAATACATATTGTTATTCGAAAGTTTATCAGTGACTCTTTTAAGATATCTTTGTAGAGTGTTATATGTATGTGAGTGTCACAGTGTTGTCAAGAGTAGTGGATTAAATTAAATTGTTTATCTGTCTGTTGTTGTGACTTACACTTCATCATACACATACCCTAGACACATAACGTAGCATCACACTATTCAGAATAATTCTGACTGAGATATATAGAGATATGTGGTAGCAAGTAAGGTTATCTATAATACACTACTCTTAATAGATATAGATACCTTCACAGCTGATCTCAGTCAGTACACTAAGTTCCCTATAAGTATTTATAACATCCCACTTCACCACATATATTGGGGTCTCGCTCTTGGGATTTTGAATCTTTAACTATTAAAAATATTGGGGGTAATTCACTTCAGGGAATATAAGAATTAAAAGGTATCCTTGGGTGGAATTAAATAAGGTTGAGCTCACGGTGCCTGTGTTGTCCATTAGATATATAGTTAGAAATTGAATTGTTGGGTAGACATTATAAAAATTTACCTGATAGACAATGGCGGACCTGGCCAAATTTCGATCTGCTGCGGTTCAGACTGCAAAAGAGTTAGGATTAGATGGGCAAGTTATGGTTGCCTATGTCACGACGGAATGTGACAAATTTATTGAACGTGAAGAAAGAAGGTTTGAAGCCGAAAGAAAGTTAGAGGCTGAAAGGGAAATTAAGAAGTTACAGTTTGAAGCTGAGGCTGAGACTAAGAGGTTGCAGATTGAGGCTGACAAAGAGGCTAAAGAATTGGAAGCCGAGGAAAGAAGACAAGCTGCAGAAAGGGAAGAGAAGAAATTAGCTGCAGAAAGAGAAGAGAAGAAATTAGCTGCAGAAAGAGAAGAGAAGAGATTAGCTGCAGAGAGGGAAGCAGAAAAGGAGGAGAAGAGATTACAAAGGGAACATGAGTTACGACTAAGGGAGTTTGAGTTTCAAGGCCATGCTCCTGAAAATGGTGCCAGTCCCTTTGCCTCTGATGCTACGGTTACTCAGGGAGCCTCGACCTCAGCTATGAACTTTCATTTAGATCATTTTGTTGAGAAAGACGATGATATTGAGAGCTATATAAATAGGTACGAACTATTAGCTACCACGTATGGGTTAGAGAGAGAAAGGTGGAGCTTAAAGTTATCTCAGGGCCTTCGTGGGGCAGCTTATGAAGTTTTTGCAAAAATGAGCAGAGGTGATCAGGAAAATTATGACATGCTAAAGCAGGCTCTTTTGTTAAGGTATGAAAAGAATGCAGAGTTTTACAGGAAAAAATTTAGGAATGCTAAACTACTGTCAGGTGAAACCTATCACCAGTTCTCTGCACGAATCGAGACATACTTGGAGAAATGGACTTCTCTGGGGAAAACCCAAGATCTTAAGGAAATGGTCCTTATAGAGCAACTAAGAGAGTCCATGGCTCCAGACCTGAGAAAGTTTCTCATGGAACAAGGTGCAGAGAGGCTGGGTGAGTTGCTAAATGTTGCTGAAAGGTATCAAGCAGCTCAAGCAGAGGTAACAGGTAATAAAAAGAAACAGGTGGATAACTTTAGGGCACCACAGAACTTTAATAAATTTGATCCTAGGGATCAAAATAAAGGTAAGCACCAATTTGATAGGCCACGGTATGACAATAAAAATAAATTCCCACAATTCGATGAAAGGAAATATGATGAAAGAAAATCTTTCAACCAAGGAAAAAGGTGGTGTAAAAATTGTCAGATGGACAATCATGACACTGACCGTTGCAGAAGGAAACCTGTGTATATGGCAACCCTTCAGGTCAGGTCGACCTCAAGACAGGAGGAGGATATTATGTTAGATACCACTCCAGAAGAGATGAGGAAGGCACAGGCTGGGGATAAAACACTCAAGCCTTGTTTCAGAAAATTGTCAACTTGTCATACACCTCCAGGCAAGGGAGATTTTTACATGAAAAACAAGTTGATGTATAGGAAGACTGGAGCTAGATCCAATGGTCACGGACAGCTGGTTCTTCCAAAAAGATACAGGACAGAATTAATAAGGAGCCTACATGTGAAACCAGATGGGGACCATGAGAAAATAGGTACCATCATTCAAAAGGTGGCTCACAATTATTATTGGCCCAAAGCAAGATGGGACATTGAGAATTTTGTAGAAAGGTGTAGCATAGCACATGAGGGAACACCCACAAGTGGGAACATGGATCAGGACCTGGACACGCCACGGGGCAAAATTAGGCCTGATAATAAAAAGAAAAATAGATTTGATAAAGTGGACCAAATGGAATGGGAAGCCCCTTTTCACGGACAAGCTTCACTTAACTGTTTTACAATGGCCACTATGCGGAGAGTGCAAAAGGATGTCTTACCCCAGGATAAGCCGAAAATCCCTCAATCGGACTTAAACAAACTGGAGGAAGAAGATGTAGAGAGGAAATCTCTCATCAAGAATTTTAAGTGGGGAGAAAGCCCCAAAAGAAAAATTGGTAGCGGTCGTTTTGTGCATGAAAATTCTGGGAGGAAAAATCATCACTATAAAGCTTCAAGTGGAAGAGACCATACCGGTGCATGGACAAATAGGTCCACACAATTAAAGGTCCATATGTAGCTTTGTTAAGAACGTGGACTGATGAAAAGGCAGAGGAAAACATTACATCTTCATACCAATATGTGAATGAGCTGACCACTCGGTTAAAAACTGGCTGGAAACTTGCCAATGAAAATTTGAAACAAGCCAGGAAGAAACATGCTGCCTATTATAACAGGAAGGCGAAAGACAGAAATTTGGCTGTGGGAGAGAAGGTACTGCTTCTTTTGCCTGGGAGTCAGAATAAGTTACAAATTGGATGGCAGGGTCCATATACAGTTCTAGAGAAGGTGTCTAGAACAAATTATAAGATAGATAAGAAGGGGAAAGAAAAAATCTATCATGTGAATCTCCTGAAGAAATATTTGGAAAGAGAACATCAGGAAGAGACACACTTGTTGACCTTGTCCATCGCCATGGAGATGAAAAAGGAACCACTTTCATCATTTGAATATCCATTACACCCCTGTGAGACAGCAGCACAGGTGAAAATCAGTACACATTTAACGAAAACTCAGAAAGAGAGAGTGCAACAGGTTCTAAATAATCATGCAGAGGTGTTAACAGACCGACCAGGGCATACAAACCTATTGGAATATGATATGAAACTCATAGACTCCACACCTGTCTGTATGAAACCATATTCGATTCCGTTTGCTAAGGAAAAAGCTTTGAAGGAAGAGATAGACTATCTGTTGAAGGAAGGAATTATTTCGCACAGTGAGTCTTCGTATAGTTCCGGTGTTGTACTCTTAAGGAAGCCCTCTGGAGAACATAGACTCTGTATAGATTACAGGAGACTGAATGCTATTACAGAAGGACAGGTGGATCCATTGCCGGATACAAATCAGCTGTTTGCCAGGCTAAATAAAGCTAAATATTTCTCAAAAGTGGATCTGAGTAAAGGATACTATCAGATTCCAGTAAAGCCTGAGGTTAGACCATACCTAGCTTTTAGTACCTCAGAAGGACACTATGAGTTTAATAGATTGCCATTTGGATTGAAGAATGCGCCTAGTGTCTTCTCTAGAATGATGAGAAAATTATTGGATCCTCTGAATAATCTCTGTATAACAAATTTTATGGATGATATCCTTATAGCAACAGAAACATTTGAGGAACACATTGACTCTCTGAACATGCTGTTTGATCGACTTAGGGAGGCAAATTTAACAGCCCGACCAACCAAATGTTGCGTTGGATGTAAAGAATTGGAATTTTTGGGACACACAGTTTATCAGGGAAACATGACCCCTGACCCAAAGAACTTAGAGAAACTACAGAAAGCCCCGAGACCACAAACCAAGAAGGACGTGAGATCCTTTGTCTCATTATGTGGTTTCTACCAGAAGTATATCAAAAACTTTAATTCCATATGTGCACCGTTAACTGAATTGACACGTAAAGGACATCCAGATCGCATTACATGGACTCCACAATGTGAAATGACTTACCAAGAATTGAAGGAAAAGCTCACAAGTAAACCCATTTTGAAATTACCTGACTTAAGTCAAGAATTCATAGTAAGGACGGATGCAAGTAATATTGGGTTAGGTGCAACTTACTACAGAAATCAGATGCATTGGATGGGGAATTAAGCCCAGTGGCATATGCTAGCAGAAAGTTGAATAAAGCTGAAATCAACTACTCAACTAGCGAAAAAGAATGTCTTGCAGTAATATGGGCAATAAAGAAATTCAATATTTATCTATATGGGAAGGCATTTAAGTTGCAAACTGACCACAAACCTTTATCGTTTTTAGCACAGGCTAAGCATGAAAACTCTAGGTTACTCCGATGGTCTTTGCTTCTGGCTCCATATAATTTTAGCATTGAATATATATCTGGAAAAACCAATCTGGGAGCGGATTTTTTAAGCCGCCATCCGTGTGATGAGAATCACCGTAAACCCCAGAAATAATAATAAATTTCTCTATGTGTATATAGAATAAAGGACTGACATATAATGTCTGTTTTAAGAGGGGAGGTGTCATGAAATATTCTAATCCACATATATAAATTATTAGGTAAATATGAAGCCTAACAAATAAAATTAATAAAGAGAAGAGCAATGGTAAAATGACAGTGCTGTCACAAGGAATGTACTCGAAATCCCCCTTGTTTTCTGCTTCGTCTGCAAATTGTAACGCTTTCACGTTGATATAAAAGCTTACTGTATTATTACCCGCTTTCTTCAATGAAACGTGTGCTGCATTTCTTGGAAAAGCATTGAGAGGCCCTGCGTAATGACCTAAATTAATCCTAACATTAATTATATTACGTTACCAAAACGAACGAACAGATGGACAAAAGGATAGCGAGAAGGGAGAGGCAGAAAGCCGAACACTAAACACGCTTCGCGCGATACGCAAATGCTGCCATCACGCGTGTAAGTCTACATGCACTAATTTTTTTTTCAGACGGACAGTGATAAAATACACTACCCTTTCCCAGAGTTAGGTTTATAAATCATAAAAAACTCTTATTAGAAAAGATAACATTAGATGGGTTTACGGTTGAGAACATAACAGTACCCAGACAGAACATCTTCGAAACAGGAGGTAAAAGAAATTGCATATTTTGAACGCAGCCACGTAGCTCCTTTAAATTTGTATTTTTGGGTTCCTTAGGGCTTGCTGACAAATAATATGTAAAACGTTACGCAAATAGTCCAGGAATTAATAAATTATACCCAAAATAAAATATTGGGGGTGCCTGACAGCATAAAATCATTTCTGCTCATAAGATTTTTTTTTTAACGTGTTTGAAAAAAATTTACGTTACAGAAATAGCCTACCATGTAAACTCCAAATTGATTGGAGCGCAACAAATGAAAGCCTAACCACGATTGGTCGGGCTATAAATACTATCTTGGTTGTTAGGGGAAACGGGGAAAGGTAACATTTTTTCAAACACTTGTCGAAACGGGGCTCATTGGTCAGACTCGCTGATATACACACTTGGGAGCGTTAGTTCGAAACCACTTGTTTAAAATAGCTTGATAAAGCATCAGTGCGTTGAAGCCAGCATATATTTTGCTCAATAAAAGCCTGGAACATAGGCAGATGGAAATTTGTGCCAGTTTGTGCCAGAATTCATTGCTAATCAACGTATCTGTGTTATTCGTATGAATTGTGGTAAGCTTGAACCATTCAATATCTTTTAATGAAAATTGAATGTGAATTGTTGATTTATGCCTGTATATATATGTGTGTAGTTCAGTGGCCAACGTGAGGTAAAGCCTGTAATGCTCCAGCCTGAACAGAGGGTGTCGGAGAGAAGTAAAACGGCATGGAATGGCCAAATAGTACACTGACACCTGGATGATTGATTAGACAGAAATAATGCTGGAAGTGCAGAGGCGTAGTGACCATTAAGGATGGTAATGCTGGTATAAAGTATTTCAGATGAAGCTGACTGTTGGCCTAACGCTCTGAACGCAATGTTTGTGATGTATTGTGATCAGTGTAAAAAGAAAATATAAATTAGTTATGAAGTAGAAGGTACATCCTTCTTGATTTCAGGGACAGTGGTCTTGATGGTACTGAGCAGCACCTAGTCAGAGCTTTGCTGAATCCTGAGTCGGACAGCATACTCCTTGGTCTTTTTAGCTATCAGTGAGGTGTCTCCTGAGCCCAGAGGAGAATTCGAGCAGAGGAGTCCTTTCCTGCCGCCATCACGCCAGATAAGCGAATTGGCCAGCTGAGCTCAACATTATGTCCCCTCATCTTGAACTGACTTTTTAAAATTAACATTAAGAGGGGAATTTACTTGTCTTAAAATCAGGAACTGTGAACATCTCCAATACTGGTCCCTAAAGACAAACTATTGAAGTCATGATGACAAATACCAACAGAGCTTGAACAAAACAAAACCAGTATTACCTCATTTTACTACTACACAACTGACACACATAGAACATTTGTAATAATATATGTCACTACAATATTCATATTAAATACATTCTGTACATAACTTGTAATTTAAATTGATTGTGCTTCCTGGTTCCCTTGTAGTTGAATCAGGACACATATTCATTCATGCCAGTAATGAATACATATTGTTATTCGAAAGTTTATCAGTGACTCTTTTAAGATATCTTTGTAGAGTGTTATATGTATGTGAGTGTCACAGTGTTGTCAAGAGTAGTGGATTAAATTAAATTGTTTATCTGTCTGTTGTTGTGACTTACACTTCATCATACACATACCCTAGACACATAACGTAGCATCACACTATTCCAGAATAATTCTGACTGAGATATAGAGATATGTGGTAGCAAGTAAGGTTATCTATAATACACTACTCTTAATAGATATAGATACCTTCACAGCTGATCTCAGTCAGTACACTAAGTTCCCTATAAGTATTTATAACATCCCACTTCACCACACATGGTACGTGAAGAAAAGAAACAAGTATTGTATAATATGGTGTAATTATTCTTAAAACCATACGACAATGTGAAGAACCACAAGAATAGAGGTTTTTGTTAATATGCCCAACAAAAGAAGGAAACCCGAGCTTCATTACCTGTAAGATGTGTCTTAGGGACTCTTTCCGTTCGTCCGTAACTAATTCCTACTAACTAGCAATCTTTTCATGAAGCATTTTTGGGGGAAATTACTGAACAGCAGAACATTACGGTCTGGAAACTAAATGGCACACCAACATTGATATAACATGCATTTCTTCCCATTTAATTATGGCGTGGATGTTGTTTAGAAATATTCATGCCTGTGATTGTTTTGGACAAAATGTATGGAATGTTTCTCATTTATATTAAGCATCTAGGGAAAGTATAAATAAGTATCTCCGTCTTATATTTATGCATTTAGCTTGGGAGACATCATTGCTCCTTGAAGATGAAGCTTCTATGTTTTCGTGCCACTCTTTGTGTGTTATTGATTTACTTCTGAAAGAAAATGGAAATGAATGAAATAATCACAGGCCATGCCGCAGAAAGAGCACACCGTGATTACTGTCCGCCATGATTTGGAGGGTTACTTGTTCATTAATCATAATTGATAATTATGGCTCAGTAGTACGCCGTTTGGCTTGCGGTTAGAGCGCTTTCCTCCCGCGGCACAACTACCGAATCCCAGGGATCAAAACTAGTAGCGTTACGCTCCAGTCTACCTAGCTGTAAATAAGCTCCTGACTATGCTTGTTAGCTAGGGGAGGCAAAGGCAACGAGACAGGGAGATCGGACACCCCACTTCATAAAAACTGGACCTAGCCTATTGAACTCTCTAACACTTAACTCCACTACGGCAGTTTCTGCTATTGAACTACTTTTAGCATCACCTTTCAGGAGGCCGCGAGGTACAATTGTCAGTGCTATATTTAGTATCACACGTTGGCATCTGTAATGGGCATTTTGCTGCTAAAAGTTGTTATTAAAATCGTTTCTGGTTGCTGAAACTAGTTTCATTTGTTTACTATTGTTTTTTTATTACGGGCTTTACTGCGTTAACATTGTTCCAAAGTCAGTAACCATCATCTGCATTAATCATTTGTGCCCGTGAACCATAGAATTGCATTTTTTTTAGGCATGCATAAATTTCGATTTGTTTTTGTGTTAATCAATGTTGCTGATGGCTTGATTTTCTGTTTACTTGAAGGAAGACACGCGCCATGTGCGTAATTAAGATCCTCTAATTGTATGTACGGTACTCCTGCTTTTATTCCTTTGTCTTATCATTTACTCAAAAATCGTGAGGAATAATGTTGTTGAAATTAAGCATCCATGTCTAACCACACTGTGTATTTTAAATGTTCACAGGCGGATCTATTATGCAGCTTGAGCTTTAGCGCCCCTCAAGTTCAGTTTCCTCTATAATCCATTTCTTTCCCATCCCCCAACACTTTTTTTTAAAATAAAGGAGCTCCTCCAAGAGTTCAAGCTTTAGGGCCCTCAAAAGTTTAGATGCGCCACTGTAAATGTTTTATGAGAGTTTGCGTTTCTGAATAACTCTACAATTGGCCTCTTGATAAGTATCACTTAATGTCTCAGTCTTTTCTCAGAGTCAGTATAAACTGTACACGTTACGGAAAAAAGATACACAGCTAAATGTATTACTTAATCCTCTTTTTTTATTGGCAGCTATCAAGTTTACCACCCAATTCAGTTCCTGGCGGTCTCTTATGAAAAAACAAGAAAACAATTGGACTTCTGCTAATTCAGGCATGGCAACTAATATGAGGTTGTGCATAAGACTAGCAACCTCATTATGAAAAAATAAACTGCCACTGCAAGAGCCTGGTGCAAGCTTCCTGTACGGTGACGTGTTATAGTGGGGGGTGGAAAGGGGGGGGGGGGGGTCCGTGCTCCATAAATAGTGCAACAACCAAAACAAAAGAGTTTTGGTTCTCTAAGAATTTTTTTTTTAAAATAAAATTTTGCTTCGTTGTGGCAAGGCGCATCCCGTTCTACCTAGTCGGTTATATACTGAAGCACATTAAAAACGCACCACCTGTATAATCCAGGAACAGAGTGTGAAATGTAAATATAAGTGTGTACAAGTTTACATATTTGGAATTTTTATTCATTTTCCTATGAATCCATGCTGGTCATTAATTTGTACATTTGATTGTTATGAAATTCATTGCATTCTGTGCAGGCAAGGGAGAAAACCAAAAATACAAAAAAATGCACGTGCGTTATCCTGCTGGAGAAGCTGCAAGTCTGGATAAATTGTGAACGCAAAAGCAACCAGTGCATCCAGAACCTCATCTCGATATGTCACAGCATTAACATTTCCACGGAAGACGTGAAGAGGCAAGCGATGGTGAAAACTGAATCTTCCCCAAATGTGAATACTGCCACCTCGAAATCGGTTGACACAGCAATCTGCAAAGCGCTCTTCACACCGTCGCTAAATCCGCATACGTCCATCTGCAAAGGATATGTTGAATCTGTTCTCGTCTGTGAATAGGACAGCATTCAACTGCAGTCTAGTCCATCTGATATGTTGCTCTGCCCATTGCAGGCGCTGCTAACGATGTCTGTGAGTCAAGTTTGGCCCAACATAAGGTCGTCTTGCAGTAAGGCCTGTATCTCTGAGTCGTCGTATGACTGTCATTCGAGAGACTTGCCCATTTCTACCCACTATTGCTCTTGCTGTTTGACTTGCCGGGAGAGTCAATTCCTTAGGTGACTCAGCACAATATGACGATCTTGCGCATGGGGTAGTAACTCGTGGTTGGCCGCTCCGAAGTCTATCCCGGGCACTGCCAGTGGTTCCGTAACGTTCATTGAGACGTACAATAGTGCTGTGGTGGCAATTCATCCTTCTGGCAATGGCCCGCGAGCTCATTCCGGTCTCCAACATACCAATGGCTCGTTGGCGGTCGTTTTCAGATAGTCGTGGCATTTCAAGCACATGTACTGGGTGTTTTGTCTCAACGGCCTTTTTATACCGAGTATACTGCCACAACGCGTACACATTTTCAGGGTCATAGCTGTTGAGAATCGTTTTGCACGTGTAACTTTCATCGTTTTCATGTAGTCTGTACACACACCCATGGGTTGAATCTTGCACTTTCCATTCCAGCAGCCATTCGCTCTCTACCGCATGGCAAACACGGGGAAAATCCATTCCCACACTTTTTTTTGCCAGCTTCTTGGCATCAGTATATATAATAGTGGTGCGTTTTTAATGTGCTTCAGTATATTATGGCGCATGTTATTGTTATTGTTAATCAAAATCGACGTCATTGCACTCCGGGCACACCCATAGGTGCTCAGTCTCCCGCAGCAAATGTCGAAGGGTATGAATGCTAATTGTTCACGCTGGTTGTATACACGGCGGATGCGTCCTCTCATACGTCCATCCCTGCTGGTCTTACGTTTGATGCCGAATTCCAGCAATCTTAGCCTTGATGAGGGCGCATGTCTAAATATAAAAGACTTTTAGGTCTGATAACATTTATTGATCTCTCAGAAACAGTATTAATATAAAATTACAGCTGCACGATGGAGCCGCGGTAGCATAGTGGTTAGTGCACTGGCTTCCTGGCTCAGTGGTCTATGGTTCGATCCCCAGATGAGGTGGTATTTTTTTAGGCCGCAAACGGCTCCTGGGTTGACCCAGCCCCAAATGGGTACTACAGCAACTATGGGAAGGTTAAGGCGGCCGGCGTGATGCTGACCACATCACCCCTAGTGTGCCGACGGTTGTGGCAGTTGGGGAACGATTTACAGTCAAAGGGAAGGATAAAGAGAATTATGAATGGGAAGGTTCAGATAGAGTACAAAAAGGAGATGCGCAAACAATGATGCGCATGACAGAGGTGAACGATAATCTAGTGAGGTACGCTTTCTTAGCGGGCAGTCCAGAAACGTGAGCCAGAGAGGGAAGCCGCATATACGCGGGTAGCCATGTTAATGGCAGTATTCAAGTAGTTTAGATGATAAATATTTCATGGACAAGAAGAAGTTTGGGTAATGCATAACCCGAAATATTGAATAGTGGGAAATTCTTGTCTAGAAGGAGAAACGGTGTGAGTTAGATATTATTCAGAAAGGAAAAGGTACGTAGAGTGATTTACAATACATATAGACAGTAGTCATATTCTTCAGTGAAGCAAGGGAAATTAACAACCCCGGAGAGGCCCGGTCCCATCAAGATAACCTGAACACTGAGAGGATATAAATAACAATAATCTAAGAAAACTGTAAGGAAGAAAGAACAGAACTAAGACAATAGCACCTGAATGATCACTGATGGTTAAAGGTCACAAGGTGTAGATTCGATACTGAACGAGAGAGAGAGAGTAAGGAAAGAAAGAACTTACATTGTATATTCTATGATGGACTTTGGTCAGAGGTCAGAGCAGACAGCAATGATCCTCTCATATGTAAATAAACAGTATTCAAATTACCATGGCGTTATCGCATCACGTGCTGTGTGTGTGTGACTGTGTGGTATACAGCATATCATAGCTAACCACAGAGATAAGCGAACCTGGACAGACATTGCCATAGATGATTCATGATACAGCAACCACAGGCAGTCACATCTGTATAGAATTTGGTGACGTGACCAACCTCTAGCAGCACACACACATTGTTTATAAACAGTAGTTCAGAAACTATGCTTTATGCTGTCATCTCTCCTCGCTTCAGGCAGAAGACATAGATACGTTTGACGCTGTAACAGATTTCAACAACCACGGACGACAGATAGCCATGATAATACAGAATAACACAGACAGAAGACACCATAATACATTTGCGTATCTGTGGCAGACCTCACCAACCACGGACGGCAGAGTACAACTCAGACAAAAGTCATATTTACGTTTTTATAACATGAAAAAAAAACAGAGTGACAACAGTGTAAGTTGTAAACACAGAACAAAGTGAACAGTATCGGAACCAGCCAAGCAGAAACGTCGGTCCGAAAACCAAGTCGGAATTTTCTTCTTTCAAATCGACCTGCACGAGAATAAGTCGCCACAACAAGGCAAAGTACACCACACATTATACAATTCGGGAGCCGAGACCAACCTCAGCCAGCATTGAAAACACTGGCTAACAAAAAAAAATTTTTTTTTTCTTTCTCTAACAATTTTAATGCCTCATTCATCAGCATTGAAAATCGTCACAACATACAGACAACGTACAACACACAAATTGGTTGATGACAGACTTCAAGAACCACAGACGGCAGAACAACGCAGATAGAATGCAAAGTTGTAATTTCACAACATACGAAGAAAACAGTACAGTCAAAGTGGAAACACAAGCACATGTCGACAGATTTGGACCAGGTCTGGAAACCATGCAACCAGAAACGCCAGCTCAAAATCAAGTCAAGATTTTTTCTTCCTGCACGAGAGGGGATCGCAGAGACACAGCGGGTACAATATTCACAGTCCTGTAACACGAAGTCGGGAAAAATTGTTTTCATTCAAATCTTCCAGCACGGGGACGACTCATCACAGCACTTTCATTTTTGCCAAAAGTATAGCCACATTGTCATAAGTGATTCGTGTCACGTAGGGTTTATATTCATTTAATTTCCTACATCTTCTTCCTATTCTTTCACCCGATTTCTCTCTTTTATTATCTCTGTATTTCATTTTTCCTGTATATTTTTCATCCATTCGTTTTGCGAATATTATTTTCATATAATTCGCAAACTTTACCTGTTTTTTCTTTCACTTTCTAAAACTGGATATTGTTCTGGTGGAACTGGGATCGGACACGTGATTGGATCATGAGGCACTGGGTTCGAAACCGATTCAATATTTGGATAAACCACAGACTTTCTAGTTTTAAAAGTGAAACGTATTTGTCATGTCAGTCGCGCTGGTCGGACGATAGGCGTGAATTTTTGCACAGCATTCGCTAGACATTCGTCTGAGGGTCTCTGGCATAACTGTTCATGCATCTTTTAGCAGTAAGTAAAAGTAGAATTATTTTGCATTTTATTAAACGCAAAAAGTTATATAGTAAAAATGAAACGGAGCAAATAACGGTTTCCCAAAAATATATTTATTCACAAATATCTTAAGAACCTGACGTGATAGAGATAAACGGATTTCAAATTTGAAATCAGCGCAAGAAACTGACCTAAGAACACTTATTATTATATAAGAAAGAAAAATGTTGTTTGTCAGTGAAATCAGTCATTCATCAAGACAACGTACAACACACAAATTGGTTGATGACAGACCTCAAGAACCACAGACGGCAGAACAACGCAGATAGAATGCAAAGTTGTAATTTCACAACATACGAAGAAAACAGTACAGTCAAAGTGGAAACACAAGCTGACAGGTTGGGAACCAGTCAACCAGAAACGCCAGCTCAGAAATCAAGTCAAGATTTTTTCTTCCTGCACGAGAGGGGATCGCAGAGACACAGCAGGTACAATATTCACAGTCCTGTAACACGAAGTCGGGAAAAATTGTTTTCATTCAAATCTTCCAGCACGGGGACGACTCATCACAGCAGACGTCAGGTCGAGGTGATTCGTGTCACGTAGGGTTTATATTCATTTAATTTCCTACATCTTCTTCCTATTCTTTCACCCGATTTCTCTCTTTTATTATCTCTGTATTTCATTTTTCCTGTATATTTTTCATCCATTCGTTTTGCGAATATTATTTTCATATAATTCGCAAACTTTACCTGTTTTCCTTTCTCTAAAACTGAGAATCGCACCTGGGTGGTATTGCGTACATGTCAGTCGCGCTGGTCGGACGATAGGCGTGAATTTACAGCATTCGCTAGACATTCGTCTGAGGGTCTCTGGCCTGGGGCGTGAAAATTCACCCGAGGGACATGGAAAGTAGACAGAGAGTCTGCATTTCAGTAAACGCATGAGGTTTTTCGTCAGGAAAAACCCGGCTTAGCGTGAAAATCCACTCCGCACTGCAGACGGTGGTCTGAGATTTGCAACTCATGCAAGCCCTCGGCCACTGATGGCTGTTACGTCACGCGATAAGCGGACGAAGGTGTTTTACGGACAGGGGAGACTATTTCGCTTGGCGAAATAAGATTAGGATCCTGTGTCCGATTTTAAAGATATTGGCCAAGTTTGAAACTTTAATTTCATTCTCGCTCATAGACTCACAGTAGATAGGTTGCTCGTAAACAGAATAGCTGTTAGCGAAGATCTCAGTTTGTTTCGGCAATTTGTGGAACTTCTAGACTTCCAGAAATATTTTCAGCATTTTTATTCTTAAGTTGTGCGACTACCTGTAATTCTGTGGTTGAGGTAATTAATATGATAGATATATAGATTTTGTGAGTGTTAAAGTGTTAAATCGCTTAATTCATTTTAATCTATTTCTTTAGCGCAGAAGAGAAATAAAGTGGTAGGCTATTATATTTTCTAGGGAAGCATTCAGTGGAAAGCAGAATAAAATTAAAATCTTTACGTCACGGGAAGTTTAAATGATAAGCAAAGCTCTCTGCTTGCAAGTTTAAACGTAAGTTATAACCAGTACATATTCTGTTTATTATATTATATGTGTTATTTTTCCTCCACACAGTGAAAGTTTTGGGGTGACCCTAACTTTACCAGCACCTAGTAGTAGTCTCCATACTTGTGAAGAAATAGACAGTCCTTATTTTGAACCACGTGGGTTTCTTAAGTACCACTGGTCTAAACAGTGCATATGCAACCCGAGTTAGCCAGAAATACTATATCCCAATAACGGGTTTTCAAAGACTGTAATGATAAATACTGGACCTTGGAGCCAGATCTTAATTTCTTCTAGAAAAACTCTACGTAATTTTTCTGCCTGGTGGCGCGAAATACTTCAAGTATTAACTAACATTTCCCGACTATATATATATATATTTTTTTTGTGGACAAATCTGTGGTGTGACTAAAGTGAATCCTATACTGAGGGAAGGCACCGACCTGACATTCATCATTTCTAGAAACCTACGCTATTGACACTGTGCTCTGCTAACTCCCGCGCCTGGAATAATTGTTAGGTGACTTAATCAGACATTTGAACAAATTTGCACACCCAAGTAGTCGTTCCCGGAGACTCCGAGTTAAATACGTCTTTTGGAACTGGGGACTTCTTGGCAGAAGACTGCATTTTTTGAGTCTGTGTGAAAATCTAAAATCAGTGTGTTCCAAGAGGCAGCGAGCAAAGTCGTGAGTACCTGTATGAGAGGCCATGGCGGAATGAATGAGTGTACGCTGGTTTGAGTGATAATTTCACTATTATATCTTTGACACCCTGTTGCTGTCCTATTTTTTTTTCAATCTGCATAATTTGTTGCTAAGGCTAGAGTTCTTGTGTTTTTGTCTTAGGTTAAATCAGATTTTTTTCAAACTCTGTGCATATAATTACGAGATAAAACAAAGAAAAACTCTTAGAATCAAACCCTATGTATCTGTGACTCTGGCGCCATCATCTGCTCTCTTAACGGGGCTGGGCTAAACCTAGAGTTAACACTATAACGGGGCTATCATCCTTGCAACATTTCCTTGAATTTTTATGACTATGTGTATATGTATTCTCCTTGATGTACTTTCTTTGATGTTGTGAGCCGATTTTTCCTGATATTAAAATCGCTCTTGAACTTAATAATAGTGTTTGGTCAGCTCGTTCTAGATAATATATATATCATTGTTATAGTTTTCCCACGTCTGTGTGTTTACCTGTCGTCACGTGTATGTGCGTGCCTGTGAGTGATAGAAATATACGTAATATGTATATTGGTGTAGTCTGTCTGACGCTGTAACAACTGTTGTAGAAGATAGGTGAGAGAGAGAAGAATTCTTTTCGCTTTCAGAGACAGTCACTATATCAAAATCTATCATCTCACGTGTGTGGAAATTCTATTACCTTTCTCTAACTCTCACTGAGTCTATCACCTATTCAAACCTATTCAGAAGGGACCAAACCTAGTCTTAATTCTCCTATCGGAAATCTACGACAAATGGTCGCTCGTTACCGGGAATTGAACCCAAAATCCTAAGGCGATACGACAAATGGGTTGTCGTCCGTAGGATTTTTGAACTTAGAATAGGAAGACGAGTACGACAAATGTGGACTCGTCTATCTGGATTTTGAACTTAAGATTCTGTATTCTGTTATAGAGTAAGAGTGTGATGTCTTGTGACTGTGTATCTTTTAAAAAAATATTACCCCCTAGACTAGCGATCTGTTTACGGGCGTGCTGACCACACAAACTAATAAGTTTTTTTTTCCACAGCATCTTTGAATAATATACATTTTGGTTACAGGTTGATTTTGTCGGGATATATGTTAACTGCTGATTGTAATACTAAATGCTGGTAAAGTGGTGAGTGTATAACATTCACTGGGTACTGAGGCAGAACGGCGTTTGAACTAAGTTAAGGAGTGTGTTTCGGACTTTTTGTCCAGATTAATTCCCTCCCTTACCCGATCTGACTTCAGGGGCGAACTTATAGTGGATTTTTAAAAATTAAGGGATTATTTTTCTCTTTAATTTTTGCAATATTCTTTTGCTTTTCCACTGTAGCAACTTATTTTTCAGTTGTAATCTTAACTACCATTTAGTTGGCGTAGTCGTGTTTTGCATTAAGTGCTTCATTGCCGATAATAGCAGCGATAGTTAGATTTTATTTTGGAGGAGGTATCCCAGGGTTAAATATATCATCTTTTGATTTTTTTTGGTAATTTTTTTCTCGTAAGTGGTAGGAACCAGGTTATTCTTTTTCCTATTTTCTTTCTCCTACAGTCTCAGTCACTGACATAATATGGCCGAGAGGGCAAAGCTTAGACAACTCCTCAGGGACGAAGCGAGAGAGGAGGGACTGGAAGGAGAGGAAGCGAAAGCTTTTGTCAGAGACGAACTTGAGAGATATGATGCGGAGAGGAAAGCAGCTGAAGCTAAAGAGGAAAAAGAAGAACTCAAGAGGAAAGAAGCAGAAGCTAGAGAGAGGGAAAGGGAAGACCGTCTTTTGCAGCAGAAGAAAATGGACGAGGAAATGGAAATTCGCAGGATGCAGCATGAGGAAAGAGAGAAGGAAAGACAGCAGGAGGAAAGAGAGAAGGAGAGACAGCATTTGGAAAGAGAAAATGAGCACCGACGACAGCATGAGTTGGCTCTTAAGGCTCTAGAAGTCCAAAGTCTTGGCGCTGCCTCTACCTCCAGCAATGGAGAGTCTTCTCCTCATTCTTCCTTAACTGATCCTTCTAACACTCAGTCTCTTCAACTCAACGCTATGTCTTTCACCCTTGAGTCTTTCCCTTGTCCAAATGAGAAGATTGACACTTGGCTAGAAAAATTTGAGAAAATTGCAACTCTGTACGGTTTAGAGAGGTCGCGTTGGAACATGAAACTTTCCCAGGCCCTAAAAGGTTCTGCTTATGATGTTTATTCTAAGCTGGAAAGTAGCCAACAAGACGACTACGATGTGTTGAAGAAAGCGTTACTGGAGCGCTTTGAAATGAACGCTCGCAAGTTTTTGCAACTGTTTCGCAACAGCCGGAAAGAGAATTCTGAAACTTTTCACCAGTTCTCATCTCGTCTTAAGGGATATCTAACAAAGTGCCTTGAGCTTTCGCAGCTCTCCTCTACCTATGAAGGTCTTGAGGAATTTGTTCTAACTGAACAAATAAAGAACACTTTGTCTGCTGATACCCGGAGATTTCTCGCTGAGCAGGGGGCAGAAAAACTTGAAGACATTTTGGAAAAGTCTGAGCGTTATCACAATGCGCTGGCTGAACTACCGGCCACAAAGCGGAAACCGACAGAGGAGCATTTTCGGAAAAATAATCTAGATCAACCTTCTCATGCTGCGAATCAGTTTAACCACAGAGAAACTGGACCTCAAAACCCCCCTCCTGAAAAATCCAAGTTCTACAAGAACAAGTACCCCAACCACCCCAAACAGCCTGATCAACCCGACCGCCCTACATGGCAGCGTAGCCAGAAAGGACAAGGTGGCAAAGGGAGAACCCCCGAGCACGAGACATATGATCACACCGAGCACACCGAGCCAAAACGCATCGGATGCTTATTGACAGTCTCGCAAGGCGGAATTATTGACAGTGGTTCCCAACCTGTTGGGGATAGACCTTCAACGCGAGGTATTGTTATTTTGAACGGTTCTCAAACTTCTTGCTTATTTGACACGGGGCTTTCTTATGACTGCATTGTTGCCAGGAACCTGGTCAAACCCGGTCAAGAGACAGCAGAGACCGTCCAACTTTGTGGAGTTCGTAAGAGTGATGCACCTACAGCGCTTCCCATCGCATTGGTGGAGATACACTCTGACTTTGTCAGAGGGGTGATCAAAGCGGCTGTTATGGATGATCCCATCTACCCAGTCATACTTGGCGGGAGATACGTGTGTATTGGGAAACCGGAAGAGCCGATTGTGGCAGCAGTAACGATAAGAGGGCAAACCAAGAAGGAACGGGAGCCTGCGCCAAATTTGTTACCTATGGAACTTAAAGAAGCGCAATACAAGGACCCTACCTTGGCACCCTGCTTTAGGAAACTGCCCATGGCGAAGGAACCAAAACAGCACGGGGACATTTTTTCTGAGGATGGCGTACTTTATCGGAGAACGGGCAAGCCTGACCAAGGTTACAACCAGCTCCTAGTACCGAAACAGTACAGAAGCCAAATCCTAGAAATGGGGCACTCTCTTCCCTTTAGCGGACATATGGGACAGAACGCCACAAACCAACGTATAACCACTCATTATTGGTGGCCAGGAGTAAATACTGATATTATCAGATATGTCAAATCCTGTGCCCAGTGCTAACGTGTGCCACCCAAGCAACGGGCACCCCCAGTCCACATGGGTGAAATGCCAATAATGGGAACACCATTCGAACGGGTTGTGATCGACATTTTAGGGCCTTTCGAAAGGACTAAAAGAAGGAACAGGTTCATCCTGACCTTAGTCGATACATGCACCTTATGGGCAGAAGCTATCCCGCTAACATGCGCAGATGCCAAGCATGTCGCAGAAGCCCTCGTGCAGATTTTCACTCGGTTGGGATTCCCTCAGCAAGTGTTGACGGATAATGGATCTCCATACCGAAACCTGTTGATGGATGAGATCGTTAAGATCTTGAGGACCCAGCACATCCACACTAAGCCATATACTCCGGCCGGAAATGGGCTCGTGGAACGTGCTAATGGAAACCTCACCATGATGCTAAGTAAGCTGGCACAAGTGAAACCTGAAGATTGGGATCTCTGTATTCCTGCAGCATTATTTGGCTACAGAGAATCTCCTCATACTTCCACAGGATTTCCGCCAGCTACACTCTTATTCGGCAGACCCATTAAGGGCCCGCTTGAAGCCCTACTTCAGTCTCTGACAGACGAGAAGGCTGATGAGACAGTTGTCTCAGCCAGTAAATATGTGTCGGTTTTAAAGGAACGGTTGAAACTAGGGTGGGACCTAGCAACGACTAACTTTAAACGAGCACGCACCAAGCACGCTAACCGATACAGGAAAGTCGCGGAAGAGAGAGAACTGGAAGCAGGAGAGAAAGTTTTGGTGTTGCTCCCTACCGAGAACAACCAACTGAAGATCGGATGGCAAGGGCCGTTTACCGTCCTGAAAAAGATTTCTAAGGCTAACTACCAGATCTCTATCGAAGGAAAGGAGAAGGTTTTCCATTTAAATCTCTTAAAGAGATACTTGGAAAAACCAGTGCCAACCTCCGACCATCTCCTGACGATCGCCAAAACTGACGAAGATGACGAGAGTGGCAGGGATATTCCACCGCTATCAGAGGAAATCTTTCAAAAATGTCAGAGGCGGCGACGCTCTTTCAAGCGCGCATATGAGACATTCCAGGGGAAGGAAACTTTGAGGAGTGGACATGAGTAGGAATTGGACAGAGATGGAGGGGGAAGAGGAGAGGGAAGAAGACAGACACCCCGAAGCTACGGTTATAGGAAATTAAACTCCATAACGTAGACATGGAGTGCTTCCATATCTTAAAGGGGGGAGGCTCTGTCACGTAGGGTTTATATTCATTTAATTTCCTACATCTTCTTCCTATTCTTTCACCCGATTTCTCTCTTTTATTATCTCTGTATTTCATTTTTCCTGTATATTTTTCATCCATTCGTTTTGCGAATATTATTTTCATATAATTCGCAAACTTTACCTGTTTTCCTTTCTCCAAAACTGAGAATCGCACCTGGGTGGTATTGCGTACATGTCAGTCGCGCTGGTCGGACGATAGGCGTGAATTTACAGCATTCGCTAGACATTCGTCTGAGGGTCTCTGGCCTGGGGCGTGAAAATTCACCCGAGGGACATGGAAAGTAGACAGAGAGTCTGCATTTCAGTAAACGCATGAGGTTTTTCGTCAGGAAAAACCCGGCTTAGCGTGAAAATCCACTCCGCACTGCAGACGGTGGTCTGAGATTTGCAACTCATGCAAGCCCTCGGCCACTGATGGTTGTTACGTCACGCGATAAGCGGACGAAGGTGTTATACGGACAGGGGAGACTATTTCGCTTGGCGAAATAAGATTAGGATCCTGTGTCCGATTTTAAAGATATTGGCCAAGTTTGAAACTTTAATTTCATTCTCGCTCATAGACTCACAGTAGATAGGTTGCTCGTAAACAGAATAGCTGTTAGCAAAGTATCTCAGTTTGTTTCGGCAATTTGTCGAACTTCTAGACTTCCAGAAATACTTTCAGCATATTATTCTTAAGTTGTGCGACTACCTGTAATTCTGTGGTTGAGGTAATTAATATGATAGATATATAGATTTTGTGAGTGTTAAAATGTTAAATCGCTTAATTCATTTTAATCTATTTCTTTAGCGCAGAAGAGAAATAAAGTGGTAGGCTATTATATTTTCTAGGGAAGCATTCAGTGGAAAGCAGAATAAAATTAAAATCTCTAGCTTATAACGGCAAGAGTAGCTATTTATGAATTTAATTTAACTGCTAATACTCAGTCGAGTGTATTTTTCTAAACTAACGTATAAACTCTAGAATCGAGCCTCATGAATGGTGACGGAATACGCACGTGTTCCTAATTCATGAGGATTGCTGATTTTTAAATATAACTTACGTCACGGGAAGTTTAAATGATAAGCAAAGCTCTCTGCTTGCAAGTTTAAACGTAAGTTATAACCAGTACATATTCTGTTTATTATATTATATGTGTTATTTTTCCTCCACACAGTGAAAGTTTTGGGGTGACCCTAACTTTACCAGCACCTAGTAGTAGTTTCCATACTTGTGAAGAAATAGACAGTCCTTATTTTGAACCACGTGGGTTTCTTAAGTACCACTAGTCTAAACAGTGCATATGCAACCCGAGTTAGCCAGAAATACTATATCCCAAGAACGGGTTTTCAAAGACTGTAATGATAAATACTGGACCTTGGAGCCAGATCTTAATTTCTTCTAGAAAAACTCTACGTAATTTTTCTGCCTGGTGGCGCGAAATACTTCAAGTATTAACTAACATTTCCCGACTATATATATATATATTTTGTGGACAAATCTGTGGTGTGACTAAAGTGAATCCTATGCTGAAGGAAGGCACCGACCTGACATTCATCATTTCTAGAAACCTACGCTATTGACACTGTGCTCTGCTAACTCCCGCGCCTGGAATAATTGTTAGGTGACTTAATCAGACATTTGAACAAATTTGCACACCCAAGTAGTCGTTCCCGGAGACTCCGAGTTAAATACGTCTTTTGGAACTGGGGACTTCTTGGCAGAAGACTGCATTTTTTGAGTCTGTGTGAAAATCTTAAATCAGTGTGTTCCAAGAGGCAGCGAGCAAAGTCGTGAGTACCTGTATGAGAGGCCATGGCGGAATGAATGAGTGTACGCTGGTTTGAGTGATAATTTCACTATTATATCTTTGACACCCTGTTGCTGTCCTATTTTTTTTTTCAATCTGCATAATTTGTTGCTAAGGCTAGAGTTCTTGTGTTTTTGTCTTAGGTTAAATCAGATTTTTTTCAAACTCTGTGCATATAATTACGAGATAAAACAAAGAAAAACTCTTAGAATCAAACCCTATGTATCTGTGACTCTGGCGCCATCATCTGTTCTCTTAACGGGGCTGGGCTAAACCTAGAGTTAACACTATAACGGGGCTATCATCCTTGCAACATTTCCTTGAATTTTTATGACTATGTGTATATGTATTCTCCTTGATGTACTTTCTTTGATGTTGTGAGCCGATTTTTCCTGATATTAAAATCGCTCTTGAACTTAATAATAGTGTTTGGTCAGCTCGTTCTAGATAATATATATATCATTGTTATAGTTTTCCCACGTCTGTGTGTTTACCTGTCGTCACGTGTATGTGCGTGCCTGTGAGTGATAGAAATATACGTAATATGTATATTGGTGTAGTCTGTCTGACGCTGTAACAACTGTTGTAGAAGATAGGTGAGAGAGAGAAGAATTCTTTTCGCTTTCAGAGACAGCCACTATATCAAAATCTATCATCTCACGTGTGTGGAAATTCTATTACCTTTCTCTAACTCTCACTGAGTCTATCACCTATTCAAACCTATTCAGAAGGGACCAAACCTAGTCTTAATTCTCCTATCGAAAATCTACGACAATTCGCTCAAACAAGGAGGGTCAGACAGGTCACAGAATGCATTACAGTAACCGATTCACAGACAGGATTGTGTGTAGCAAAACAGTACAGTGTGTAGTCCAGATGGTAGAAAAATATAACAATAGTGTTTGTTAAAAAGAAAAGTCGGTCGCGCGCGTAACATCGCGACAAACGAGTACTCCAACATAGACGTCTTAATTAATTAGTTTAATTAGACATTGTTGTATTATTATTGGGATGTAGGATAAAGAGAGAGGGATAGTACCTCACGGTGAGAGACAGCCATGTCCTTTTTAGGATAGTCAGGATCCTATTTGGTTCTCCTCTCTTTGTCTAGCTCATGTATGGCTCCTAGAATACCGCTTGTGTACGGCGGTGGCCACATCCCGGGCAACAGTCTTGGCTGACTGGCTAAACTACATGGGTGGAGTAGGAGCAATCTTACTCAAGGGAATGTCCATCCCTAGTACACAAAGACTGAGACGGTGAGTGAGGCGGAGGAATCTGAGAAGATCAACGGCTCGCAAAGCGAAACAGCAAAGTGTGTGGCGCACTAGAGGCATGTCGGACATAGAAAAAGACAATGGCTAGCCACCGTGGAAGAGATTGGGGCCTTACCACGTACTTCCTACAGAAAGTAATGGAATCACAACAACAAGATAAGAACCGATATGTAGAGAACTCTCTGTCCCCTGGGGAAGAATCTACTGTACAAATTAACAGGGAAGAGGCAACTCCTCTAATGAGTAAGGAAGTACATAATGACGAGTGTTCCTTAAATTCTGTTGAAAGGGAGCATTCTGAGAAAGACCACCTAAAAACTAGTAGGAGAAGCCTAAAAATAGGAACATGGAATGTTAGAACTTTAAACGGAGAAGGAAAGCTGGACAATCTTATATTAGAGGCAACCGACATGAAACTCGATATACTGGGAGTTGCAGAGGCAAGACTTTTGGATACAAGCTACATAACAAGAGACCAGTACACGCTTATACACTCAGGAGGAGAAAAACACGAAAGAGGGGTAGGAATGTTGATAAAGAAGGAGTTAGAAAAATACGTATGTGGATACTGGACACACAACGACAGAATGATGTTACTAAAGATGAGAGCAAAGCCATTCGACATATCGATCTTACAAACTTATGCACCAACTAAAGATTACAGCGAGGAAGAAATAGAAGAATACTATGAAGAGCTACAACACACACTTAAACCAGTCAAATCTACAGATGTGTTGATAGTAATGGGTGATATGAATGCAAAAGTAGGAAAAGGAAAATACAAGAAAATAGTAGGACAGTATGGATTAGGGACAAGAAATGATAGAGGAGACAGACTTATCCAGTTCTGTGAAGAAAACCAGCTGGTCATATGTAACACCTTTTTTGAACATCACCCAAGGAAATTATACACATGGAAAAGCCCAGGAGATGTAACACGTAATCAAATCGACTATATCATGATAAAACATAGATTTAAGAACAGTGTCACAAGTGCAAAGACACATCCTGGCGCCGACATAAATTCAGATCACAATCCAGTTGTCATCAAAGTAAATATAAAGCTGAAAAGAGCAGGAAACAGAAGACAGGAGGAACCCCAGATAGAAATATCAGCGCTGAAACAACCAGATATAAAACAGAAATATTTAATCGAAGTCAAAAATAAATACCAACAGTTATTGACAGAAAGCATGGAGCAGTATAGAAGAGAAAACCCAGAAGAAAAAGCAACCGCAAAATGGGAATGCTTAAAAACAAGCATACAATCAGCAAATGCAAATTTACCTAAAAAGGAGTCTAAGAAAAATCAAATTTGGATGACAGATGACATCTTGAATAAAATGGCAGAAAGAAAGAAAGCAAAAAATACTCCAGAATATAAAACAATAGACAATGACATACGTACTATGTGTAGAGAAGCAAAAGAACGGTGGATAGAAACAAAATGTAAGGAAATAGAAGACTTGGAAGCGAAGCACATGACAAGAGATATGCATGAAGAAATAAAGAAATTATCAAATCGGTCGCGGTTTGCACAAGGAGGAAGCTGTATCAAGAACAAAAATGGTGTAATATTACTTGATGAGAAAGACATATCAAACAGATGGGCAGAATACGTAAAAGAACTATTCGAGGACAACAGAGGTAAAAAACCATCACCAGATTCTAATGAAGGCCCACACATTCTCAGATCAGAAGTAGAGAATGCCATTCATATGATACAAAAAGGAAGATCAGCAGGCATGGATAACATAAACATTGAAATGATAGAAGCTCTGGAGAGCTTTGGTATAGATACAATCACAGAAATATGCAATGATATATACAATACAGGATATTTACCACACGACATGAAGACATCAGTTTTTAATAACATTGCCCAAAAAACCAAATGCAACAGAATGTTCAGACTTCAGAACAATCAGCCTGATGAGTCATGCAATTAAGATACTGCTCAAAATCATACAGGAAAGAATAAAAAGTAAAGTAGACAGCGAAATCCAAGAAGAACAGTTTGGTTTTAGACGGAACAGTGGAACAAGAGAGGCAATATTTTGCCTAAGAAGATTAGCAGAAAAATATACAGAGGTCCAAAAAAGTATGTATATGTGCTTCATTGACTATAAGAAGGCTTTTGACAGAATCCATCATGAGAAAATAATTGAATGCCTCAAAGACATAGGTATTGATGGAAAAGATATAAGAATACTCAGTAACCTTTATTGGGAGCAAACTGCCACAGTAAGATCGGGAAGGAATTATTCACCATACATAGACATAAAAAGAGGTGTCAGACAAGGTTGTGTGCTGTCCCCCTGCCTATTTAATTTATACACCAAAAAAATTTTCAAACAGATACAGGAAATACCAGGACTGAACATCAGTGGAAGATCAATAAACAACCTTAGATATGCAGATGATACCGTGTTGTTAGCTGAAAGCGAACAGGAGTTACAAGAACTAGTGAAGCAAGTGAACAGTATAAGTCATGAATATGGACTCGACATTAATATTGAGAAAACTAAAACTATGATAATTAGCAAAACAGACGATAAACCCACATTAAAGATAAGCGTAAATGGGAAAATCCTGGAACAAGTCAAGAGCTACGTATATCTTGGTCATATAATAACAGAAGATGGCAGATGTGAAACAGAAATCAAGAAGAGAATAGGAATGGCCAAAGCTACATTCAACAACATGAAACATATACTGACATCCAAACAGTTATCTCATAAATTAAAACTGAGAATCATAAAGTGTTATATATATTCTGCATTTCTGTATGGTGCAGAAACATGGACGATGAATAAGCATTTGGAAGAAAGAATTGAGGCTCTTGAAATGTGGATATATAGAAGAATGGGGCGTATCTCATGGAAAGAGATGAAAAACAAATAAGGAGGTCCTAGAAAATCTAGGTATGAAAAGAGAACTAATGAGAGAGGTCAAAGTTCGGCAGCTAAAATACTTTGGCCACATAAAAAGGCATAACACCTTGCAGAAGACCATAACAGAAGGGAGAGTTGAAGGTAAACGTGCAAGGGGAAGACA
>JAMPIV010007611.1:0-51569 GCA_024509875.1 Oreohelix idahoensis | reverse complement strand
GTGATGAGTAAGGACCATGTTTGACATGAGAATCGTCCCGTTTTCCTGTGAAAATAGGCCCTGTATGATATGACAGTGACGTTCATGGAACTCCGTAAGCATATTGATGTGGAAGGTTTTATGCTTCCCGTTAATATCGACGATGTAGTCAACATCTGAAATTTTCGATATTATATCGTACGGACCTTTCCAACTAATAAGGAGTCTATTTTCACGACAAGGTAGCAAAACAAATGCTTTGTCACCAGGACAAAGTTGTCGTAAAGTTCTCTTCTTATTAGCAAATTGTCTTGCCTTCTGCTTAGCAAACTCAGAAGAGGACGTTGCCAATTTGCATGCTTCGATAATCTTTTGTCTCAGCGCGATGACATACTCGTAAGAAGATTTTGTGTCATCGTCAATATTGTCAGCTGTTATAAGATCATGCAGCAAAGACATTGGGCCGCGCGGTCGCGCGCCAAAGACAAGTTCAAAGGGCGAAAACCCTGTATGTTCATTGGGGACCTCTCTGTACGCGAAGAGGGCCGCGGGTAAAACCCCATCCCAATCCTGAGGATGATCCTCAGTTATCTTCCCTAATAAGTTCTTAAGTGTTCTATTTAGTCGCTCGACCATCCCATTGGACATAGGATGATAGATGCTACTCAAAGATCTCTCTATCTGTAGATAGGACATTTTACTTTTTGAGACATGGTATCCGATATCAGTTGGGTGCCATGATCTGATAATATTTCTCCGGGGAATCCCAGCCGAGAAAATATAAGCCAAAGAGCATCTGCAATGTCAGCGGTAGTAATGCTCTTTAGAGGGATAGCCTCTGGCCAACGTGTGCACATGTCTACACACGTTAAGATAAACTGATGTCCTCTAGCAGCTTTGATCTTGAATGGACCAATGATGTCTATCGCCATTTTCTGGAATGGACGAATAGGAATATCTGCAGCCTGAATAGGCGCAGCATGACGAGGACCTTTGGATTTGACTTCTTGACATACTTTACAGGATCGACAATAGATCCGTATGTCCTTGTTCACAAAAGGCCAAAAGAAAGCCGCAAGAACTCTTGACTTTGTACGGGAAAAACCCATGTGACCAGCACACTGAGAGTCGTGTGCATGTTGTAAGATCTTAACTCTCAAATTCTTGGGTACAAGAATCTGAGAATGACTTGACTTAGTGGAGTCTTGCACCATACGTACAAGTACGCCATTCTTCATTGTAATCCAAGATTTACAATTTGAATCTTTATTCGGATCACCTTTCGTTACAAGAGTGAAGAATTTCTTAAGAGTCGGATCTTCTTCTTGTTGTTTTATAAACGAGTCACGAGAAATTACCAAGGGATCATCTTGGTTATGCACTTCATTATCTTCAACAGATGAAGTTTCAGGCATATTGAGAGCTTGAGCTCTAGTGACTACAGCATTAGCAGATTGCATATTTTGATTTTCCCAAACGGAAATTTGCTCCGGAGTGCATTCTTTGACTCCGTGAATGCGACCGATGATAAGATCAGCGATCGGATCCGGCAAAAGACATGCGTGTACATCTCCTGTGAAGAAAGGAGTAGCCATCCTAATGATAGCGGTAGAGTATTTCTCTATGGTGCCGCCAAATGTTACGCATTTGACTACTTTGCCTGTAGAATGAGAAGGATCTATGAGTGACTGCCTAACCCCAATAGTTGTGCATCCAGAATCAAAAAGTACTGAGACTGGATTGTCATTTACTAAACCTTTGTGTAAGACAAGAGAACCTCTCCCATCATGCGCGATTGACGCAGGAAGAGCGGGAAGAGGATGGCCACAGCTTAAAGTAGACACTGTGGTTGGCTCAAATAATGTTTTGCATTGGGGGCACTGAGATGCTCTCCAAAAATCAAAAGCGGCACATGCCATATTATTAGAGTCAATATTATCTTTATTTTGTTTATAGGCTTCGTGGGACTCTTGCTGTGCAGAGTTCGCCTGGTAAATGACCCTCTGTTATTATTGCCTCTGTACTGTCATTGTTTTAGATAACCTGGGTTTATGAAAATTAGAATCACTTGGTTACTCATCATATTCCTCGGAAATTATGATCCTGTTTGTTCCATGAAAGGAAAACATGGATTGCCTTTCCTTTGTACTTAATCATTGTTTCCCCATCCACTATTAAGAAGAACCCTGAAAATGATTGGTTACCTCTGATAACTGTAATAGTTACTGATGCGTGAAGCCATATGATGATTGATTTCATCATTATTTATTGTGGACGCCAAACAGTTACCAAAATGGTTTTACGCAAATGTTGTAAAGCACATCAAACAGTCGTTATTCACAGCCACATACAATACCGCAATAGACGGTAGACCATCATTTACAATGATGAGCTTCCCCAGATGCAGGTTTAAAATTTCAAAGTGCCTGTAAAAGCTAAGTCAGGTGAACAACTCCATCCTTTTCTATAACAGCCAGGAGATAACCAGATGTATGAGATCAGTTCACTCTCCTTAGTTTGACTTCAGCAAGACAGACACGTCTGCCGAAGTATAAATAATGTCCTCAAGAATATCCTCTAGATAATAAAGGATTTCTAAACCTAGTTCATTTAACAAAGTAGCAAGTAATGGTCCTTGGTACATGCATCAACCGATGCAGTACAATGCAGCGACATGTGAGCTGGGAAAGAAACATCTCGTGAACGACGAACCTTTCGGAGAACAGGCTAATGAATCGAGATCGCTCACGACCCAAAATCGATAGAGTTAATGAAAAAGTCAATTTACCTTGCTTTCATGAAATACACAGAAATATCACGCCTCCCGACATGTGGGAAAACACTAGAGGTATTATCTCGACTACACGAAATATCCATAAGAGGACTACACATCCCTGACAGAACAAAAAAAAGCGGAGATCCCCTCTTCAACGAGGCATCTCTTTCGCCATTCCAAATCGCTCACTCCCACTAGTGGTGGGCGGAAACCGATCGACCAAACAACCAGACAAGTCATGCGCAGGTCCCAGCGCAAACAATGACCACAGCTCAAAAGTTTAACTGCATTCGATACCCAACTCGAAGAAGACAAATGGCTTACCGAGAAAAGTGACTATAAAATACAAGCAGTTGGTGGTTGCCCCTTAGCGATATAAGAATAGATATGGAAACTAAAACGATTTTGCGAGAAGTTTTAATATTCACGCAACATAATCACCCACCCTCCACCCGATAAAAAAAAAAATGTGGAAACCAAAGATTTTTATTTTATCAATATCAAAGAGCATTGCTATAAGCGGCCTCAAAACGCACGAAATTAATGCGCTGATAATTTAACTAAAATTGCCAAACAAAAGGCATAATTATAGAGTGTCTGGTGATGGATAATACCTCAACAGAAAAAATAAATATGTCTCAAAAAATATTCACATCGGGGAGGTGTCACCAACACACATCACGTTAGCATGTAAACACAATATCGTATGCAAGTTACTATAATCATCATTAAACAGCATACTCTAATATTGTCTTTAAAAATGGATGTACAAATCTGATAGGAAAATTTAAATAGTACATTCTTTGACATGTAATGACATAAGTACATAGTAAAGTTAACCTACATGACGATCCAGGACATATGCTCTGGTATTCCGAGGGTAAGTACACAATCTAGAACTCGTCATGCTTGAAACTAGTAAGGTAAGTCCTCAGCTCAACAATGACATTCTGAGAAGTAAACAAGCAATAATAATGCAATTTAATAATCTAAAATATGTGCTTCATTAGGTACAATACATTATTAATACTTGTGCTGTTTTTAGTAACCTAACGGCCCTTATATTAAACTACTCAGTCCTCCTCATAAACATCTTAAAAATCGAACAGAAGAAATGATGACAACAAGCACCGATATTGGTGTACCATATAAAGTAAGTAACAGATGTGCTATTCCTATTGTAGAAATATAGGTGTGTTATGACTCTGTAATATATAGGAATATAGGACAGAAGTATTAGTTGGAGTCATCCTGGAGCATCCTATACAAAATGTCAGCCATACACATATAATCCCGCACCACGGATCGCCTATCGGTACCGTGAAGTGAAAAGGATGAAGAGCTATAGCATATCGAGTGGATCTCGAACTCTTCAAATTCTTAGTCTGAATAGCAGTAAGAGCTTTCTGATCAGTCTCTAGAATGAAATGTGCGCCCAGGAGGAATCTTTGTAGCTTTAGAATTGACCAAACCATCGCTAACAACTCACGGTCTAAAACCGAGTAGTTCCCTCTCTGCCGCATTTTAGTTTTCTAGAAATGTAACAATAACAGGAATGCAGAGTATTTTGCAATATTCTCTGCAATCCAAGTGCTGCCTCCAATCCCCAGTGGATGAAGGCATCCACTCCGAAGAACAAAAGTCCCTATCAAGAGTACAGTAAATCTTTAAGAAGGGAGGGAGAATAAAATATATTCCTTGATTTGGTCTAGTGACGATTGGCATTCTTCCCAGACCAACGACCATATTATAAGCGAACCTTTCTCAACAATTTTTTGAGAGAGGTGCTTTATGATCGAAGATTAAATTTTTTGGAATAAATCTTCCCATAAAAATGGACTTAAACCTAAGAGACTCCTAACTTGTTTCCTTTCTTTTTAGGGAACAGATATATTACAGTAAGTTTTAGGAAGTAATTGTTGTCTTCTGTCCTTCAAGAGAACCAATGGGCCAACGCGATGACCCAGGAAAAGAAGATTCACACCAAAACCCAACAAAAGCTTGAGAAGGTTTTTGCCTGTCAAATTATTCTCACGTAGAGTGGACAGTAAGTCATATAACCCTAAATAGTGATCTTCCCAGGTATCACTGAAGAGACAGATGTCATCTAAGTATGCGATGACATCCGAACGATGTGACAGAATTCGACGCATCATGCGAACGAAAGTGGCAGGGGCGTTCATGAGACCAAAAGGCATAACATTCCATTGAAATAGACCCCTAGGTGTAGAAAAAGCAGTAAGAGGTTTGGCATGCTCTGCTAAAGGCACTTGCCAATAACCTTTAGACAAGTCAAGTTTAGTGAAGAATCTAGAATTAGACAGTCTAATCAGTAGATCTTCTAACAAAGGCATCGGTTCAGCGTCGAACTTTGTGACCTGATTCAATTTGCGATAATCAACGCAAATTCGTATGTTCTTATCCTTCTTCCGGACAATAACCATGGAAGAAGAATATGGTGAAGTCGAATGGTTTACAATTAATATTTAATTTGGAATTCATTTCATCCCAATTCCCTTTTCCACTTGGCGGACTGAAAGTTGTTACAGGAAAAGGATACGAAGCCTAACCCTAATTGGATTATTGTCGGTAAGAATTAAGTCATGGTCTATGACATCTGTGTGTCCAGGAATGTCAGTGAGAACATCCTGAAATGTTTGTAACATCGACGAGACTTGTCGATGTTCGACACCCGAAAGAATAGGATAGAACCAGAAACGTTTTTTTCCAAGGAATCCCGTGGAAAGTAATGGTGTGGGAACCACTGGAAGGGTAAAGGTTTGAACATCAGAGAAGGTAGCTTCCTCATCCAGAATGAAAGACCAGGGATGAATAATGACCCGTGAGGTGCAGGAGCATCATCCGTTGCCTGGAAAATAGGCAGCAAAAATAGTCCGGACGTTCGTGAAAATTCCGAAAGCAAGTTTATGTGGAACGTGTTATTTATGCCTTTCCATCAATATCGACCACATAGTCAACATCGGAAATCCGAGAGACTATTGCATACGGACCTTTCCATGCAATAAGAAGTCTAATTTTCCCTACTGGGGAGTAGGACGAATGCTTTGTCACCTGGACAAAGTTGTCGTAGACATCTATTCTTGTTAGCAAACTGCCTTGCCTTCTCTTTAGCAATTTCTGATGAAGCAGTTGGTAGCTTACATGCCTCAATGATCTTTTGTCTAAGAGCAATGACATACTCATATGCGGATTGAGTTTCATCGCTAATATCATCGGCAGTGATGAGATCGTGTAATAAAGACATAGGGCCGCGTGGACGCGCGCCAAAGACAAGTTCGAAGGGAGAATATCCTGTGTGTTCATTAGGGACTTCTCTATAGGCAAAGAGAGCCGCGGGTAAAACCCTGGGGGGGGGGGGGGGGGGGTCCCAATCTTGAGATGATAGATCTTCAGTTATCTTTACCCAAGCTAAAGTTTCCCTGAGCGTTCTATTCAAAAAAACGCTCAACTAACCCAATAAGACATAGAGAAAAGGGGTTTATTATACTGACTGAGGAGATCGTTCAATATGTAAGGTAGACATTACCTGTGACAAAGTGTCAGATCTGAGTTGAAGTGCCATGGGTCTGACAAAATTTATCTGGGGACCCCCAATCGAGAAAAAAACAAACCAAAGAGCATCTAGCAATATCTGTAGTAAGATATTGCTCTTAAGCGAACAAATAGCCCCTCTGGCCTACGGGTGCACATATCTGACACATGTAAGTGCTGAAACCTGAATGACCTCACTGGCCGACTTGAACATAAAGGGCCAATACTGTCCCCCTAAGGTCCATTTTCTGAAACGGCCGAATAGTAATGTCAGCAGCCTGGATAGGCGCAGCATGTCGTGGTCCTCT
Source organism: Oreohelix idahoensis (assembly GCA_024509875.1). Lineage (NCBI taxonomy): Eukaryota > Metazoa > Mollusca > Gastropoda > Stylommatophora > Oreohelicidae > Oreohelix > Oreohelix idahoensis. Next base: position 44,954 of record JAMPIV010007611.1, on the reverse strand, counting down.
AGATTTGACCTCCTGACATACCCTTGCATGATCGGCAGTAAATACGAATGTCCTTATTGACAAAAGGCCAAAAGAAAGCCGCAAGGACTCTCGACTTCGTACGGGCAAAACCCATATGTCCAGCACATTGCGAGTCATGAGCATGTTGTAATATTGGGACTCTCATGCTCTTGGGAACAAGAATTTGCGAATGTGCCGACGTAGTCGAATCTTGTACCATACGTACAAGTACGCCGTTTCTCATTGCAATCCAAGGATTTTTTCCTAAAAGTAATCCCTGATTTCGGATCACCTTTCTTCGCAAGAACGAAGAAATTTTTTTAAAGAAGGATCTTCTTCTTGCAATTTTATGAAAGAGTCACGAGTAATTACTAAGTGACTATCTTGGCTATCAACTTCATTATCACTATTCAGTGAAGTTTCGGGTGTTGGTAGAGCTTGTGCTCTTGTAACTACTGCATTTGTAGCTTGCATGTTATTATCTTCCCAAGCAGCAATCTGCTGTGGGGTACACTCCCTAACTCCGTGAATACGACCAATAATAAGGTCCGCAATAGGATTAGGTAAGAGACAAGCATGCACATCTCCAGTAAAGAAAGGAGTGGCAATGCGAATTACAGCAGTAGGATATTTTTCTAGAGTGCCGCCAAATGTGAACACCTTTTTAATACCCTACCTGGAGCACAAGAATGGATTCTACCAGCGATGTGCTACCTCCAAATATTGGTAGCAATCCGGAATCGAAAAGTAGTGAGACCGGAGTATCATTAACAAGACCCTTATGTAGAATTAAAGAACCCCTCCCGTCATGCGCAACAGCAGCAGGAAGAGCGTGAAGTGGGTGACCACAACTCAAAGTAGTTATGGTACCCGGTTCGAATAAAGTACTGCATTGGGGGCATTTGTTTGCTCTCTCAAAGTCAAAAGCAGAACCAGTGACAGCGTCAAAGTTTTTACTATCAACAACATGATTACAGGCTCCCTCAGTTTCCTGTTGTACAGCATTAGCCTGCTGATATCTCTTTTTTTTGTGTTGAGATCTACCCCGACTATTATTACCTCTGAAGTTATCAGAGTTATTATTAGCTCTGCAGTTATTATTGTCTCTATTGTAATTGTTATCCTGGTTCGAATTCCAGTTTCCACGATTACTATCATGTTCACATTGATGCGAACATCTATTTGTTTGGTTCTGAGGTCTTCGGCAGGAATAACCTCTATTACCATATCCTCTTTTGAAATGCCTATAATTATTAGGGTGATAGTAACGACCACTATCAGGTTGTCTCCAATTCTTCGAAGAAGAATCACCATGAAATTGATTTCCATGATTTTGACAGAAATTACCGCTACTCTTTCTATCAAAATTTTGTTGGAATCTACGAGCAAAGTTTGGCCATACGGAGCTGCCGAAGCAACTGGTAAACCTTCTTTCACCTTAGAGGTACCCATGGTTATGTGTGGGTGCGCAGTTACGTATTGGCAACAGAAATCTTCCATTTCTTTTATTGTTTTAGGTTTACGTTCATGAAGGAAAGCAAGGAAAGACTCATTGACAGACGACATGACTTTGTCTCTAAGTATTAAGTCCATAAGTCCTTCATAAGTTTTTTCCGTCTTAGATAGTTCAACCCATCGTGAGAAAGTAATGCGGATTCTTGCAATAAACTCGGAGAATTCAACTCCATTTTCAGGTAACATGTTTTTAAATTGTAGACGATAGCCGTCTTCGTTAAGCTGATATTTCTTTAACAAAGCGGCCCTGACAACCTCATAATTGTTCTTGTCAGGTTCATCCACCATATTTAATATACTTAGAGCTTTACCTGTCAATATCCCTGATAACTGATAAACATATTTTGCTTTGTCTAAAATGGTTATGAGCTGTTTATTAGCTTTTTCCCAGAAGATGAACCCTTGTTTGAATCATTACCATTACTCATGCTCGTCAATTTCAATTTCTCCAACTCTAAAGCTAAGAGTTTTTCTTCATGTTCCATTTTTGCTTTCCTCTCATCAGACTCTCTTTGTAACTTCCTTTCTCAGCTTGAGCCTGCATTTGAAGTCTTTCATTTTCAGCTTTTCTCAGCTTCTAGCTGTAGCTGGAGTTTTCTTTCCTCAGCTTCTGATTCCCTTTTTTGTTTTTCCATTTCCATTTGGAATCTTTTTTCATCCACCTGCATCTGCAGTTTCTTTTGTTCAGCTTCCATATGCAGTTTCTTTTGTTCAGCTTCCATTGCTTTATCATATCGAGCAGTTGCAAATTCTTCTAACTTATCACCAGTCTTGCCAAGCAATTTACCCTGCTCAATAAAGTGCTCAAATGTAGACATGTTGTCTAACATATGAGTCCAAAACCTGAAATAATTAACTAATTTATTTCAAACCTAAGTGTAACAAGTCTTAATTAAACACTTGTATATTCACATCACCTTATATTATCCCAGCCTCTGTGGGAAACAAGTCTCCAATCAAAGAACTTGTATATGAAATATCAGCACTCAATTCTTGATCATAAGTGCACTTCTCATTCAATAGTGCACGACACTATTCATCATTCATTTATCATCAGTATAGTAGTAACAGTGCATTAGCATAGCCCATTAACTAATTACTATAACTGTAAACAATGACTATGTAAACACATGCAGAATGTAAACATTGAAAATGTAAACAATACAAACAATGTAAACAATAACAATGTAAACAATAACAAAGATCAGCAACAATACAAAAACTTTCGCAGAAATCAACTAAAAATAAAGCAGAAATTAATGAAATATCACAAAAAATGTGACGATATCTGCGATAGAATTAAACAAAATACATGACACCACAGTGTATAAACAAAAATGTTGTATGAAACTAAATTATAGACAAGAGTAGGCTAACAAATACAAACAAATCAAAACAAAACTAAAGAATGCGAAATAATAACGAAAACAATATTAAAACATGTCATCACAGTTAACATAAATAGCAACAGAAGTCGCTTAGCAAATTCCAGTATCGGAAATTTGCAAACCCTACAGAAAACGCTCACAATAGACGACCTCTATGACGTGGCATAATCTAACGGAGACACCACCCAACCGAGAACCCGCTGAAATATAAACATATAAATATACAAATAACATATAGACATATAACATATAGAATGAGATGATACACAGAAGACTCAGCAGAAGTATAAGGGCACAGTTTACATACAAACAGGCCACTTAACTTATAGGCTTCCAATCGTCGAACAGCAGAAAAACGGATGTCAATCAACGTCCTAAAGAGCGAAGCTCCAACGATGATGGCACATCTGAACTGCTTCCACTGCTAACACGATGGTACAAGAGCTTCTGACATACTGTGTGTTGAGTTGTTTCGGCACTTGACCTTCTAATCCAAAAGTAAGTTGATGGAAATCGGTACTTGGCCTTCTTCAGAAAACAACCCGTTTCAACCGGCACTTGACCTTCTCAAAAAACGACAGCACTGGAACCTTGACAGCAGCAACTTGCTTGACTTGCGTAAAAGATAACAGCAGTCCGAGTTATCCGGCAACATGTAACAACGCCGGGTACTGTCAAATTCTTGTTTCCGTCAAAAAATTGAAATTTTGACTTTTACCGGGCAACGCCGAGTACTTTGAAAATTTTGAAGATGTTGACTGTATTGAAGAATGTTAATTTCTTGAAGGATGCTGATGAATTCTTGTTGAAAATGAAGTGGGTAAGGGACCCCGTGTTTGCTGGTACCAGAATCAAACCAGCTTATGGCCACCAAATGATGCGTGATGCCATATGATGATGGATGGCATCCGCATGTCTGGTTTTGTGTAGTGTGTAGATGTGTTCAGTCAAAACAATGTTCATGCAACAATAACAGGGCAATCCACATAGGACGTCAGTAAACTCACGACGTATAAAGTCAATGAGTCTTGAAACAGCCGTTGACGTTTTTCTTCATTATTTATTGTGGACGCCACAGTGACAAAATGGTTACGCAAATGTGTAGGCACATCAAACAGTCATTATCACAGCAACATTCAATACAGCAATAAACGGTAGACAGCATTACAATGATGAGTCAGATGCATGTTATATTTCAAAGTGCTGTAAATGTAGTCAGGTGAACAACTCCATCCTTTTCTATAACAGCCAGGAGATAACCAGATGTATGAGATCAGTTCACTCTCCTTAGTTTGACTTCAGCAAGACAGACACGTCTGCCGAAGTATAAATAATGTCCTCAAAAATATCCTCTAGATAATACAGGTTTTCCAAACCTAGTTCATTTAACAAAGTAGCAAGTAATGGTCCTTGGTACCTGCATCAACCGATGCAGTACAATGCAGCGACATGTGAGCTGGGAAAAAACATCTCGTGACGACGACTTTCGCAGACAGGCTATGAATCGAAATCGCTCACGACCCAAAATCAATAGAGTTAATGAAAAAGTCAATTTACCTTGCTTTCATGAAATACACAGAAATATCACGCCTCCCGACATGTGGGAAACACTAGAGGTATTATCTCGAATAAACGAAATATCCATTAAGAGGACTACACATCCCTGACAGAACAAAAATAGCGGAGATCCCCTCTTCAACGAGGCATCTCTTTCGCCATTCCAAATCGCTCACTCCCACTAGTGGTGGGCGGAAACCGATCGACAAAGAAGCAAGACAAGTCATGCGCAGTCCAGCGCAAAATGACCACAGCTCAAAAGTTAACTGCATTCGATACCAACGCGAGAAGACAAATGCTTACCGAGAAAAGTGACTATAAATTTCAAGCAGTTGTTGCCCTTGCGTTATAAAACAGATATTGAAATAAAACGATGTTGCGAGAATTTATCACGCAACACCTACCTACCTATCTATCTTTTTATCTATTTATCTATTTATCTATCTATCTACCTACCTATCTATTTATCTATTTATCTATCTATCTATCTATCTATCTATCTATCTACCCATCTATCTAACTATCTATCTATCTATCTATCTATCTATCTATCTCGACTACGAGCTTCTAATCTATTCTAGCTAGAATGTTATGTCACACCGGAAGGGTTGAACGCTGGTACCTTGACCTTGTAAGTTTGGGTTTACCATTACCACTATGCTTGATTAACATACTTATGTTTGTTAACTTTAACTTTTCTAACTCAAATGCTAAAAGTTCTTTTGGTGTTCAAAACCTACCTCTGTTCTCTTATTGCTTTTTTTTCTTGAGCTTCAGCTTGTAATTTTCTCTCTTTCTTGTAATTTTTTTACACTGCAGCAGCTTCATCTTTTCTTTTCTCTTTTTCCATTTCCATCTGGAATCTTTTTTTTATCAGTCTGTATCTGCAATTTCCCTTTCTATCCTCTCTTTGTAATTTTTTATCCTCAGCTTTAATTTCTTTTCTATCAATCATGCTTTTCTTTCTATCAGCATCCAAGTCTATCTACTTATCTATCTTTGTCATATTGATCAACTGCCCATCTTCTAATTGACTGACCAGATCTTATCAAGAGCCCTTTTTTTTTTGATAAAATAAGTCCAAGGTTCAGACATCTTGTCTAATAAGATCATAATTACAAAATAAATAAAATTTACTTTCTTAGCCTTAATCAAAGACTTTGTATGATAACTTTCTTAACCTGTGAAAAATAGTACTTAACTATCCCAATCACTGTGGGAAACAAGCCTTACAAAGGTCTTGTATAAATCCTTATATAATAACAGCTATAAGTTGCTGGTTCACTCTATAATATAAGTGCAGTGCACCAGAAATAGTGTTTTATATCATCAACTGTGTACCTTTAGTAATAGCAATTAACTATCAGTTGATTCTTGTACATCAATTTATATGATCAACTATATTTAAAATAGTGTATGTCGATCAGGCACAAAACAAAACAGTTATACAGAAAAACATGAAAACATTTGCGGAAATGAAATAAATCAAATGGGAAAAACAATAAAAGATAAACCGCAAGAGGATAACAAATACAAATAACGCCACAGTATATAAATATAAATTGAGAATAGAACTGAAAGATAGAATAGGGTAGACCAACAAATTACAAACAAATCAAAACAAACTAAAGAACAGAGGAATATTACAAAAACAACAATGAGTACAGACTTCACAGCTAACACTAATAGCAACAGCTGTCGCAGCAAATTTTCAATGAAGAAAATTGCACCTATAGAAACGCACACATCAGACCCTCTATTACGTGGGATACTCTGCTGTGTGACACCGCCCAACCGAAACAACAACCCGCTGGATACAAACAAATATCACATATAAATAGTTAAACATAAATACATAAATGCATAAATAGTATGGCAATATGATGTAAATAGAGTGTTGCAGAAAGAATGTGTTGGAATGAAGGCTCAGTTACACTGCCTAATAGTACAGTACTGTGGTACTTTATTAAACAAATACTTCTGGTCTAATTATTTTAAATTCAACACAGAAATAGAAGCTCCATCGTTGATTTGAATGATAACAATCAATGTAGGACTTCTCAGTTCAATAACATTTTCTTTCGCAAACACTGTCAAATATTCTCCAGTCCTGATGTGTAATGTTCTATGTTTCAACCAAGCTCGCTGTGTAACACTGTCAGTTGTATGGCAAATGTCCAATGAACCAAATGTCAACAAACCCTGACCTAGTTACTGCATACTCTCGACAGGACAGGTCACGCTGACATCACTGTAGAGTTGTACTGCTGATGTATTTGTGTGTCGTAACAGACCCCAAGGAACGTCTGGTCTCAGTAGTTTACTTCTCAATATGGTCACTGTGCAGGTTGACCCAGGAAGCTGGCACACCAGTTGTTAAACTCTTTGTGTAGTTGTTAACTCATACTGGCTACTAGTTGTTGAATCATGCTTTATTTGCTAAATGATGTGAATGTCCACCAGTGGATAAATGTAGATGTTGGGACTGGTGTAGTAAAGTGTAACGATTGTCAACTCATCAAACCCAGCACAGTTTTGGTCATACAGGTCATCTTGTCCTGGAACGTGATGAGGCTCCGACAAGAATGTGAGTGTAAACAATGAGTGTGTATCTGAATGTCAGTACGCGAATGGTAGAATGATTCGATAGAGTTGACAGGTTGGTAGTACATCACTCATACTCACACTGTTCGAATTCAAGAAGTACTGGAACTACGGTGGTCTTTTATAACATTTAATGGGACGCACACTTGGACAGTACGTGTATGGTTACAGGAACAAATGTCGACATAGACAGCATAATGTTGATCACAGGAATATCATCTTAAGTTAGCATTCATGCTTGGCAAATATCATAATGGAGCATTCGTAAATAAGCATTCAGCGTTCCATCATGTAAATCATCTGGCTTTACTGACTGGGCACGTCAGACCATAACCAATATATAGGAAGGCTCCTAGACCTAACCTCGTCTAGCGAATATTCCTTCACGTAAAGTTCAATATATATATATTTCATAATATAGGAATCCCAGACATGGGTTCTCACATGTAGCAGTGATCTCTTGGTTCATCGAGCGATAGTACAGGCATCCCTTTTTCTCACTCGATAAATACAAAGTATATGAATTTCAACATGGCTGTTCTCTCTCTCGTGAGCTTCACTCACTATAGAATATAGACCAAAATTAGTCATTCATTAAATGTCCTCATTTCTTCATAGGTTCTCTCATAGAGGTAATTGAATAATATCATACAATCCAGTGCTGATACATAGGAATGTCTTCTTCCTTTGAATGGATATTCTTTTTAAAAGTACCACTGTGCATCTGCTTATCAACAACGATGGCGAAGCCCAAGTTCATAATAAATTGTGGTTTTACCTTTTTATGCGAAATATAACTTTGCCATTCCTTGGCAAAAGAGAATAAACACTGGGGTAAAGTACATACAACATGTCTAAATGATTATCACTTTTCCCCATCCATATATAGATCACTATTTCGGCAAAAAGCCTGCTACAACAAAACTCGGCATCCTCACAGGATGACAGCCATGGATCACACCCCTTGCTAGCGATACTTCCGCTGCATAGCCTTTGACCTTTTCTAGCGACAACCAAATTAGTTCGACTTAGAAATGCAAAGATATCCATATATAAGACAGACTCGTCCTACTCATACAAACACTACGTATAAATTCAGGCCATAGATATACTGAAGCAAGAACAATCTATTCCTACCCAGCCACAGAATAAATCGCAGTAGGCCTAGAGTCGTCTGCGGAGTCCGATCGAAGATGACAGAACTATTTTCAAGGGAAGCAACCCAAAAATGACTTCTCCTTAAGCACTTAAAAAGGAAATACTTTGCGTGTAAACTTCTTGTGATCGCTGTACGTTTCTTCTGTTAAAATACCTCCACTGTTTATATACTTTCAATTTTCTCATATAGTGGCCTTTTCAACTGTGTAAACGTCTTGTGATCGCTGTACGTTTCTTCTTCTATTATAATACCTCCACTGTTTATATACTTTCAATTTTCTCAGATAGTGGCCTTTTCAACTGTGTAAACGTCTTGTGATCGCTGTACGTTTCTTCTATTATAATACCTCCAATGTTTATATACTTTCAATTTTCTCATATAGTGGGGCCTTTACAACTGTGTAAACGTCCCTTGTGATCGCTGTAATAACGTTTTCTTCTATTATAATACCTCCACTGTTTTAATAATACTTTCAATTTTCTCATATTGGTGGCGGGTCCTTTAACAACTGTGTAAACGTCTTGTGATCGCTGTACGTTTCTTCTATTACAATGCCTCCACTGTTTTATAAACTTCAATTTTCTCATATAGTGGGGCCTTTACAACTGTGTAAACTTCTTGTGATCGCTGTAACGTTTCTTCTATTGTAAACCTCCACTGTTTATATACTTTCAATTTTTTCTCATATAGTGGGGGCCTTTACAACTGTGCAAACTTCTTGTGATCGCTGTACGTTTCTTCTGTTTTTTTATAAATACCTCCACTGTTTATATACTTTCAATTTTCTCATATAGTGGCCTTTTCAACTGTGTTAAACGTCCCTTGTTATCGCTGTACGTTTCTTCGATTATAATACCTCCACTGTTTATATACTTTCAATTTTCTCATATAGTGAGGCCTTTACAACTGTGTAAACTTCTTGTGATCGCTGTACGTTTCTTCTATTATAATTACCTCCACTGTTTATATACTTTCAATTTTTGCACATAGTGGGGCCTTTACAACAGTGGTAAACGTCTTGTGATCGCTTGTACGTTTCTTTCTATTATAAATACCTCCACTGTTTATATACTTTCTAATTTTCTCATATAGTGGGACCTTTACAACTGTGTAAACTTCTTGTGATCGCTGTACGTTTATTCTATTATAATACCTCCACTGTTTTATATATCTTTCAATTTTCTCTCATATAGTAGGGCCTTTGCAACTGTGTGTAAACGTCTTGGTGATCGCTGTACGTTTCTTCTATTATAATACCTCAACTGTTTATACACTTTCAATTTTCTCATATAGTGGGGCCTTTACAACTGTGTAAACTTCTTGTGATCGCTGTACGTTTCTTCTATTATAATACCTCCACTGTTTATATACTTTCAATTTTCTCATATAGTGGGGCCTTTTACAACTGTGTAAACTTCTTGTGATCGTTGTAACGTTTCTTCTATTATAATACCACCACTGTTTATATACTTTCGATTTTCTCATATAGTGGGGCCTTTACAACTGTGTAAACTTCTTGTGATCGCTGTACGTTTCTTCTATTATAATACCTCCACTGTTTATATACTTTCAATTTTCTCATATAGTGGGGCCTTTACAACTGTGTAAACTTCTTGTGATCGCTGTACGTTTCTTCTGTTATAATACTTCCACTGTTTATATACTTTCAATTTTCTCATATAGTGGCCTTTTCAACTGTGTAAACGTCTTGTGATCGCTGTACGTTTCTTCTATTATAATACCTCCACTGTTTATATACTTTCAATTTTCTCATATAGTGGCCTTTACAACTGTGTAAACTTCTTGTTATCGCTTTACGTTTCTTCTATTACAATACCTCCACTGTTTATATACTTTCAATTTTCTCATATAGTGGGGCCTTTACAACTGTGTAAACTTCTTGTGATCGCTGTACGTTTCTTCTGTTATAATACCTCCACTGTTTATATACTTTCAATTTTCTCATATAGTGGCCTTTTCAACTGTGTAAACGTCTTGTGATCGCTGTACGTTTCTTCTATTATAATACCTCCACTGTTTATATACTTTCAATTTACTCATATAGTGGCCTTTTCAACTGTGTAAACGTCTTGTGATCGCTGTACGTTTTTTCGATTATAATACCTTCACTGTTTATATACTTTCAATTTTCTCATATAGTGAGGCCTTTACAACTGTGTAAACTTCTTGTGATCGCTGTACGTTTCTTCGATTATAATACCTCCACTGTTTATATACTTTCAATTTTTTCACATAGTGGGGCCTTTACAACTGTGTAAACGTCTTGTGATCGCTGTACGTTTCTTCTATTATAATACCTCCACTGTTTATATACTTTCTATTTTCTCATATAGTGGGGCCTTTACAACTGTGTAAACTTCTTGTGATCGCTACGTTTCTACTATTATAATACCTCCACTGTTTTATATATGCTTTCAATTTTTCTCATATGGTGGGGCCTTTACAACTGTGTAAACGTCTTGTGATCGCTGTACGTTTCTTCTATTATAATACCTCCACTGTTTATATACTTTCAATTTTCTCATATAGTGGGGCCTTTACAACTGTGTAAACTTCTTGTGATCGCTGTACGTTTCTTCTATTCTTTACAACTGTGTAAACTTCTTGTGATCGCTGTACGTTTCTTCTATTATAATACCTCCACTGTTTATATACTTTCAATTTTCTCATATAGTGGGGCCTTTACAGCTGTGTAAACTTCTTGTGATCGCTGTACGTTTCTTCTATTATAATACCTCCACTGTTTATATACTTTCAATTTTCTCATATAGTGGGGCCTTTACAACTGTGTAAACGTCTTGTGATCGCTGTACGTTTCTTCTATTATAATACCTCCACTGTTTATATACTTTCAATTTTCTCATATAGTGGGGCCTTTACAACTGTGTAAACGTCTTGTGATCGCTGTACGTTTCTTCTATTATAATACCTCCACTGTTTATATACTTTCAATTTTCTCATATAGTGGGGCTTTTACAACTGTGTAAACCTCTTGTGATCGCTGTACGTTTCTTCTATTATAATACCTCCACTTTTTATATACTTTTAATTTTCTCATATCGTGGGGCCTTTACAACTGTGTAAACTTCTTGTGATCGCTGTACGTTTCTTCTATTATAATACCTCCACTGTTTATATACTTTCAATTTTCTCATATAGTGGCCTTTTCAAATGTGTAAACGTCTTGTGATCGCTGTACGGTTCTTCTATTATAATACCTCCACTGTTTATATACTTTAAATTTTCTCATATAGTGGCCTTTTCAACTGTGTAAACGTCTTGTGATCGCTGTACGTTTCTTCGATTATAATACCTCCACTGTTTATATACTTTCAATTTTCTCATATAGTGGGGCCTTTACAACTGTGTAAACTTCTTGTGATCGCTGTACGTTTCTTCTATTATAATACCTCCACTGTTTATATACTTTCAATTTTCTCATATAGTGGGGCCTTTACAACTGTGTAAACTTCTTGTGATCGCTGTACGTTTCTTCTACTATAATACCTCCACTGTTTATATACTTTAAATTTTCTCATATAGTGGGGCCTTTACAGCTGTGTAAACTTCTTGAGATCGCTGTACGTTTCTTCTATTGTAATACCTCCACTGTTTATATACTTACAATTTTCTCATATAGTGGGGCCTTTACAACTGTGTAAACGTCTTGTGATCGCTGTACGTTTCTTCTATTATAATACCTCCACTGTTTATATACTTTCAATTTTCTCATATAGTGGGGCCTTTACAACTGTGTAAACGTCTTGTGATCGCTGTACTGTTCTTCTATTATAATACCTCCACTGTTTATATACTTTTCAATTTTCTCATATAGTGGGGCTTTTACAACTGTGTAAACCTCTTGTGATCGCTGTACGTTTCTTCTATTATAATACCTCCACTGTTTATATACTTTTAATTTTCTCATAGAGTGGGGCCTTTACAACTGTGTAAACTTCTTGTGATCGCTGTACGTTTCTTCTATTATAATACCTCCACTGTTTATATACTTTCAATTTTCTCATATAGTGGCCTTTTCAAATGTGTAAACGTCTTGTGATCGCTGTACGGTTCTTCTATTATAATACCTCCACTGTTTATATACTTTAAATTTTCTCATATAGTGGCCTTTTCAACTGTGTAAACGTCTTGTGATCGCTGTACGTTTCTTCTATTATAATACCTCCACTGTTTATATACTTTCAATTTTCTCATATAGTGGGGCCTTTACAACTGTGTAAACTTCTTGTGATCGCTGTACGATTCTTCTATTATAATACCTCCACTGTTTATATACTTTCAATTTTCTCAGATAGTGGCCTTTTCAACTGTGTAAACGTCTTGTGCTCGCTGTACGTTTCTTCTATTATAATACCTCCACTGTTTATATACTTTCAATTTTCTCATATAGTGGGGCCTTTACAACTGTGTAAACGTCTTGTGATCGTTGTACGTTTCTTCTATTATAATACCTCCACTGTTTATATACTTTCAATTTTATCATGTAGTGGGGCCTTTACAACTTTTTAAACTTCTTGTGATCGCTGTACGTTTCTTCTGTTATAATACCTCCACTGTTTATATACTTTCAATTTTCTCATATAGTGGCCTTTTTAACTGTGTAAACGTCTTGTGATCGCTGTACGTTTCTTCTATTATAATACCTCCACTGTTTATATACTTTCAATTTTCTCATATAGTGGCCTTTTCAACTGTGTAAACGTCTTGTGATCGCTGTACGTGTCTTCTATTATAATACATCCACTGTTTATATACTTTCAATTTTCTCATATAGTGGGGCCTTTACAACTGTGTAAACGTCTTGTGATCGCTGTACGTTTCTTCTATTATAATACCTCCACTGTTTATATACTTTCAATTTTCTCATATTGTGCGGCCTTTACAACTGTGTAAACGTCTTGTGATCGCTGTACGTTTCTTCTATTATAATACCTCCACTGTTTATATACTTTCAATTTTCTCATATAGTGGGGCCTTTACAAATGTGTAAACTTCTTGAGATCGCTGTACGTTTCTTCTATTGTAATACCTCCACTGTTTATATACTTTCAATTTTCTCATATAGTGGGGGCCTTTACAACTGTGTAAACGTCTTGTGATCGCTGTACGTTTTCTTCTGTTTATAATACCTCCACTGTTTATATACTTTCAATTTTCTCATATAGTGGCCTTTTCAACTGTGTAAACGTCTTGTGATCGCTGTACGTTTCTTCTATTATAATACCTCCACTGTTTAATATAACTTTCAATTTTCTCATATAGTGAGGCCTTTACAACTGTGTAAACTTCTTGTGATCGCTGTACGTTTCTTCTATTATAATACTTCCACTGTTTATATACTTTCAACTTTTTCACATAGTGGGGATTTTACTACTGTGTAAATGTCTTGTGATCGCTGTACGTTTCTTCTATTATAATACCTCCACTGTTTATATACTTTTTCTATTTTCTCATATAGTGGGGCCTTTACAACTGTGTACACTTCTTGTGATCGCTGTACGTTTCTTCTATTATAATACCTCCACTATTTATATACTTTCAATTTTCTCATATAGTGGGGCCTTTACAACTGTGTAAACGTCTTGTGATCGCTGTACGTTTCTTCTATTATAATACCTCAACTGTTTATATACTTTCAATTTTCTCATATAGTGGGGCCTTTACAACTGTGTAAACTTCTTGTGATCGCTGTACGTTTCTCTATTATAATACCTCCACAGTTTATATATACTTTCAATTTTCTCATATAGTGGGGCCTTTACAACTGTGTAAACTTCTTGTGATCGCTGTACGTTTCTTCTATTATAATACCAACCACTGTTTATATACTTTCGATTTTCTCATATAGTGGGGCCTTTACAACTGTGTAAACTTCTTGTGATCGCTGTACGATTCTTCTATTATAATACCTCCACTGTTTTATATACTTTCAATTTCCTCACATAGGGGGGCCTTTACAACTGTGTAAACTTCTTGATCGCTGTACGTTTCTTCTGTTATAATACCTCCACTGTTTATATACTTTCAATTTTCACATATAGTGGCCTTTTAAACTGTGTAAACGTCTTGTGATCGCTGTACGTTTCTTCTATTATAATACCTCCACTGTTTATATACTTTCAATTTTCTCATATAGTGGCCTTTACAACTGTGTAAACTTCTTGTGATCGCTGTACGTTTCTTCTATTATAATACCTCCACTGTTTATATACTTTCAATTTTCTCATATAGTGGGGCCTTTACAACTGTGTAAACTTCTTGTGATCGCTGTACGTTTCTTCTGTTATAATACCTCCACTGTTTATATACTTTTCAATTTTCTCATATAGTGGCCTTTTCAACTGTGTGTAACGTCTTGTGATCGCTGTACGTTTTCTTCTATTATAATACCTCCACTGTTTACATACTCTCTGTTTTCTCTTATAGTGGCCTTTTCAACTGTGTAAACGTCTTGTGATCGCTGTACGTTGCTTCGATTATAATACCTCCACTGTTTATATACTTTCAATTTTCTCATATAGTGAGGCCTTACAACTGTGTAAACTTCTTGTGATCGCTGTACGTTTTTCTATTATAATACCTCCACTGTTTATATACTTTCAATTTTTTCACATAGTGGGCCCTTTTTTTTTTTTTTTTTTTTTTTTTTTACAACTGTGTAAAAACGTCTTGTGATCGCTGTACGTTTCTTCTATTATAATACCGCTCCACTGTTTATATACTTTTATTTCTCATATAGTGGGGCCTTTACAACTTGTAAACTTCTTGTGATCGCTACGTTTCTTCTATTATAATACCTCCAATTGTTTATATAATACTTTCAATTTTCTCATATAGTGGGGCCTTTTACAACTGTGTAAACGTCTTGTGATCGCTGTACGTTTTTCTTCTATTATAATACCTCAACTGTTTTATATACTTTCAATTTTCTCATATAGTGGGGGCCTTTACAACTGTGTAAACTTCTTGTGAATCGCTGTACGTTTCTTCTATTATAATACCTCCACTGTTTATATACTTTCAATTTTCTCATATAGTGGGGCCTTTACAACTGTGTAAACTTCTTGTGATCGCTGTACGTTTTCTTCTATTATAATACCACCACTGTTTTTAAATAGACTTTCGATTTTTCTCATATTAGTGGGGCCTTTACAATACTGTGTAAACTTCTTGTGATCGATGTACGTTTTCTTCTATTATAATACCTTCTACTGTTTATATACTTTCAATTTTCTTTCATATAGTGGGGGCCTTTACAACTGTGTAAACTTCTTGTGATCGCTGTACGTTTTCTTCTGTTATAATACCTCCACTGTTTTATATACTTTCAATTTTTCTCATATAGTGGCCTTTTTTTCAACTGTGTAAACGTTCTTGTGATCGCTGTACGTTTCTTCTATTATAATACCTCCACAGTTTATATACTTTCAATTTTCTCATATAGTGGCCCTTTTCAACTGTGTAAACGTCTTGTGATCGCTGTACGTGTCTTCTATTATAATACATCCACTGTTTTTATAATACTTTCAATTTTTCTCATATAGTGGGGCCTTTACAACTGTGTAAACGTCTTGTGAATCGCTGTACGTTTCTTCTTTTATAATACCTCCACTGTTTTATATACTTTCAATTTCCTCATATAGTGGGGCCTTTACAACTGTGTAAACGGTCTTGTGATCGCTGTACGATTCTTCTATTATAATACCTCAACTGTTTATATACTTTCAATTTTCTCATATAGTGGGGCCCTTTACAACCTGTGTAAACTTCTTGTGATCGCTGTACGTTTCTTTCTATTGTAATTACCTCCACTGTTTATATACTTTCAATTTTCTCATATAGTGGGGCCTTTACAACTGTGTAAACTTCTTGTGATCGCCTTGTACGTTTCTTCTGTTTTAATACCTCCCCACTGTTTATATACTTTTCAATTTTCTCATATAGTGGCCTTTTCAACTGTGTAAACGTCTTGTGATCGCTGTACTTTTCTTCGATTATAATACCATCCACTGTTTTAAATACTTTCAATTTTCTCATATAGTGGGGCCTTTACAACTGTGTAAACTTCTTGTGATCGCTGTACGTTTTTCTTCTCTATTATAATACCTCCACTGTTTATAATACTTTTCAATTTTTCTCATTATAGTGGGGCCTTTACAACTGTGTAAAACTTCTTGTGATCGCTGTACGTTTCTTCTATTATAATACCTCCACTGTTTATATACTTTAAATTTTCCCTCATATAGTGGGGCCTTTACAGCTGTGTAAAAAACTTCCTTGTGATCGCTGTACGTTTCTTCTATTATAATACCTCCACTGTTTATATACTTACAATTTTCTCATATAGTGGGGCCTTTACAACTGATGTAAACGTCTTGTGATCGCTGTACGTTTCTTCTATTTAATACCTCCACTGTTTAATATACTTTTCAATTTTCTCATATAGTGGGGCCTTTACAACTGTGTAAAACGTCTTGTGATCGCTGTACGTTTCTTCTATTATAATACCTTCCACTGTTTTATATACTTTCAATTTTCTCATATAGTGGGGCTTTTACAACTGTGTAAACCTCTTGTGATCGCTGTACGTTTCTTCTATTATAATACCTCCACTGTTTATATACTTTTAATTTTCTCATAGAGTGGGGCCTTTACAACTGTGTAAACTTCTTGTGATCGCTGTACGTTTCTTCTATTATAATACCTCCACTGTTTATATACTTTCAATTTTCTCATATAGTGGCCTTTTCAAATGTGTAAACGTCTTGTGATCGCTGTACGGTTCTTCTATTATAATACCTCCACTGTTTATATACTTTCAATTTTCTCATATAGTGGCCTTTTCAAATGTGTAAACGTCTTGTGCATATAGTGGGGCCTTTACAACTGTGTAAACTTCTTGTGATCGCTGTCCGATTCTTCTATTATAATACCTCCACTGTTTATATACTTTCAATTTTCTCAGATAGTGGCCTTTTCAACTGTGTAAAACGTTGTGCTCACTGTACGTTTCTTCTATTATAATACCCCCACTGTTTATATACTTTTCAATTTCTCATATAGTGGGGGGCCTTTACAACTGTGTAAACGTCTTGTGATCGTTGTACGTTTCTTCTATTATAATACCTCCACTGTTTATAATACTTTTCAATTTTATCATGTAGTGGGGCCTTTACAACTTTTTAAACTTCTTGTGATCGCTGTACGTTTCTTCTGTTATAATACCTCCACTGTTTATATACTTTCAATTTTCTCATATAGTGGCCTTTTTAACTGTGTAAACGTCTTGTGATCGCTGTACGTTTCTTCTATTATAATACCTCCACTGTTTATATACTTTCAATTTTCTCATATAGTGGCCTTTTCAACTGTGTAAACGTCTTGTGATCGCTGTACGTGTCTTCTATTATAATACATCCACTGTTTATATACTTTCAATTTTCTCATATAGTGGGGCCTTTACAACTGTGTAAACGTCTTGTGATCGCTGTACGTTTCTTCTATTATAATACCTCCACTGTTTATATACTTTCAATTTTCTCATATTGTGGGGCCTTTACAACTGTGTAAACGTCTTGTGATCGCTGTACGTTTCTTCTATTATAATACCTCCACTGTTTATATACTTTCAATTTTCTCATATAGTGGGGCCTTTACAAATGTGTAAACTTCTTGAGATCGCTGTACGTTTCTTCTATTGTAATACCTCCACTGTTTATATACTTTCAATTTTCTCATATAGTGGGGCCTTTACAACTGTGTAAACTTCTTGTGATCGCTGTACGTTTCTTCTGTTATAATACCTCCACTGTTTATATACTTTCAATTTTCTCATATAGTGGCCTTTTCAACTGTGTAAACGTCTTGTGATCGCTGTACGTTTCTTCGATTATAATACCTCCACTGTTTATATACTTTCAATTTTCTCATATAGTGAGGCCTTTACAACTGTGTAAACTTCTTTTGATCGCTGTACGTTTCTTCTATTATAATACTTCCACTGTTTATATACTTTCAACTTTTTCACATAGTGGGGATTTTACTACTGTGTAAATGTCTTGTGATCGCTGTACGTTTCTTCTATTATAATACCTCCACTGTTTATATACTTTCTATTTTCTCATATAGTGGGGCCTTTACAACTGTGTACACTTCTTGTGATCGCTGTACGTTTCTTCTATTATAATACCTCCACTATTTATATACTTTCAATTTTCTCATATAGTGGGGCCTTTACAACTGTGTAAACGTCTTGTGATCGCTGTACGTTTCTTCTATTATAATACCTCAACTGTTTATATACTTTCAATTTTCTCATATAGTGGGGCCTTTACAACTGTGTAAACTTCTTGTGATCGCTGTACGTTTCTTCTATTATAATACCTCCACAGTTTATATACTTTCAATTTTCTCATATAGTGGGGCCTTTACAACTGTGTAAACTTCTTGTGATCGCTGTACGTTTCTTCTATTATAATACCACCACTGTTTATATACTTTCGATTTTCTCATATAGTGGGGCCTTTACAACTGTGTAAACTTCTTGTGATCGCTGTACGTTTCTTCTATTATAATACCTCCACTGTTTATATACTTTCAATTTTCTCACATAGGGGGGCCTTTACAACTGTGTAAACTTCTTGTGATCGCTGTACGTTTCTTCTGTTATAATACCTCCACTGTTTATATACTTTCAATTTTCACATATAGTGGCCTTTTAAACTGTGTAAACGTCTTGTGATCGCTGTACGTTTCTTCTATTATAATACCTCCACTGTTTATATACTTTCAATTTTCTCATATAGTGGCCTTTACAACTGTGTAAACTTCTTGTGATCGCTGTACGTTTCTTCTATTATAATACCTCCACTGTTTATATACTTTCAATTTTCTCATATAGTGGGGCCTTTACAACTGTGTAAACTTCTTGTGATCGCTGTACGTTTCTTCTGTTATAATACCTCCACTGTTTATATACTTTCAATTTTCTCATATAGTGGCCTTTTCAACTGTGTAAACGTCTTGTGATCGCTGTACGTTTCTTCTATTATAATACCTCCACTGTTTATATACTTTCAATTTTCTCATATAGTGGCCTTTTCAACTGTGTAAACGTCTTGTGATCGCTGTACGTTTCTTCGATTATAATACCTCCACTGTTTATATACTTTCAATTTTCTCATATAGTGAGGCCTTTACAACTGTGTAAACTTCTTGTGATCGCTGTACGTTTCTTCTATTATAATACCTCCACTGTTTATATACTTTCAATTTTTTCACATAGTGGGGCCTTTACAACTGTGTAAACGTCTTGTGATCGCTGTACGTTTCTTCTATTATAATACCTCCACTGTTTATATACTTTCTATTTTCTCATATAGTGGGGCCTTTACAACTGTGTAAACTTCTTGTGATCGCTACGTTTCTTCTATTATAATACCTCCAATGTTTATATACTTTCAATTTTCTCATATAGTGGGGCCTTTACAACTGTGTAAACGTCTTGTGATCGCTGTACGTTTCTTCTATTATAATACCTCAACTGTTTATATACTTTCAATTTTCTCATATAGTGGGGCCTTTACAACTGTGTAAACTTCTTGTGATCGCTGTACGTTTCTTCTATTATAATACCTCCACTGTTTATATACTTTCAATTTTCTCATATAGTGGGGCCTTTACAACTGTGTAAACTTCTTGTGATCGCTGTACGTTTCTTCTATTATAATACCACCACTGTTTATATACTTTCGATTTTCTCATATAGTGGGGCCTTTACAACTGTGTAAACTTCTTGTGATCGATGTACGTTTCTTCTATTATAATACCTCTACTGTTTATATACTTTCAATTTTCTCATATAGTGGGGCCTTTACAACTGTGTAAACTTCTTGTGATCGCTGTACGTTTCTTCTGTTATAATACCTCCACTGTTTATATACTTTCAATTTTCTCATATAGTGGCCTTTTCAACTGTGTAAACGTCTTGTGATCGCTGTACGTTTCTTCTATTATAATACCTCCACAGTTTATATACTTTCAATTTTCTCATATAGTGGCCTTTTCAACTGTGTAAACGTCTTGTGATCGCTGTACGTGTCTTCTATTATAATACATCCACTGTTTATATACTTTCAATTTTCTCATATAGTGGGGCCTTTACAACTGTGTAAACGTCTTGTGATCGCTGTACGTTTCTTCTATTATAATACCTCCACTGTTTATATACTTTCAATTTCCTCATATAGTGGGGCCTTTACAACTGTGTAAACGTCTTGTGATCGCTGTACGATTCTTCTATTATAATACCTCAACTGTTTATATACTTTCAATTTTCTCATATAGTGGGGCCTTTACAACTGTGTAAACTTCTTGTGATCGCTGTACGTTTCTTCTATTGTAATACCTCCACTGTTTATATACTTTCAATTTTCTCATATAGTGGGGCCTTTACAACTGTGTAAACTTCTTGTGATCGCTGTACGTTTCTTCTGTTATAATACCTCCACTGTTTATATACTTTCAATTTTCTCATATAGTGGCCTTTTCAACTGTGTAAACGTCTTGTGATCGCTGTACGTTTCTTCGATTATAATACCTCCACTGTTTATATACTTTCAATTTTCTCATATAGTGAGGCCTTTACAACTGTGTAAACTTCTTGTGATCGCTGTACGTTTCTTCTATTATAATACCTCCACTGTTTATATACTTTCAATTTTTTCGCATAGTGGGGCCTTTACAACTGTGTAAACGTCTTGTGATCGCTGTACGTTTCTTCTATTATAATACCTCCACTGTTTATATACTTTCTATTTTCTCATATAGTGGGGCCTTTACAACTATGTAAACTTCTTGTGATCGCTGTACGTTTCTTCTATTATAATACCTCCACTGTTTATATACTTTCAATTTTCTCATATAGTGGGGCCTTTACAACTGTGTAAACGTCTTGTGATCGCTGTACGTTTCTTCTATTATAATACCTCAACTGTTTATATACTTTCAATTTTCTCATATAGTGGGGCCTTTACAACTGTGTAAACTTCTTGTGATCGCTGTACGTTTCTTCTATTATAATACCACCACTGTTTATATACTTTCGATTTTCTCATATAGTGGGGCCTTTACAACTGTGTAAACTTCTTGTGATCGCTGTACGTTTCTTCTATTATAATACCTCCACTGTTTATATACTTTCAATTTTCTCATATAATGGGGCCTTTACAACTGTGTAAACGTCTTGTGATCGCTGTACGTTTCTTCTATTATAATACCTCCACTGTTTATATACTTTTAATTTTCTCATATAGTGGGGCCTTTACAACTGTGTAAACTTCTTGTGATCGCTTTACGTTTCTTCTATTATAATACCTCCACTGTTTATATACTTTCAATTTTCTCATATAGTGGCCTTTACAACTTTGTAAACTTCTTGTGATCGCTGTACGTTTCTTCTATTATTATACCTCTACTGTTTATATACTTTTAATTTTCTCATATAGTGGGGTCTTTACAACTGTGTAAACTTCTTGTGATCGCTGTACGTTTCTTCTATTATAATACCTTTACTGTTTATATACTTTCAATTTTCTCATATAGTGGCCTTTTCAACTGTGTAAACGTCTTGTGATAGCTGTACGTTTCTTCTATTATAATACCTCAACTGTTTATATACTTTCAATTTTCTCATATAGTGGCCTTTTCAACTGTGTAAACGTCTTGTGATCGCTGTACGTTTCTTTTATTATAATACCTCCACTGTTTATAAACTTTCAATTTTCTCATATAGTGGGGCCTTTACAACTGTGTAAACTTCTTGTGATCGTTGTACGTTTCTTCTATTATAATACCTCCACTGTTTATATACTTTCAATTTTCTCATATAGTGGCCTTTTCAACTGTGTAAATGTCTTGTGATCGCTGTACGTTTCTTCTATTATAATACCTCCACTGTTTATATACTTTCAATTTTCTCATATAGTGGCCTTTTCAACTGTGTAAACGTCTTGTGATCGCTGTACGTTTCTTCTATTATAATACCTCCACTGTTTATATACTTTCACTTTTCTCATATAGTGGGGCCTTTACAACTGTGTAAACGTCTTGTGATCGCTGTACGTTTCTTCTATTATAATACCTCCACTGTTTATATACTGATCGCTGTACGTTTCTTCTATTATAATACCTCCACTGTTTATATACTTTCAATTTTCTCATATAGTGGGGCTTTTACAAATGGTTAAAACTTCGTGTGATCGCTGTACGTTTCTTCTATTATAATACCTCCAATGTTTATATACTTTAAATTTTCTCATATAGTGTTGCCTTTACAACTGTGTAAACGTCTTGTGATCGCTGTACGTTTCTTCTATTATAATACCTCCTCTGTTTATATACTTTCAATTTTCTCATATAGTGGCCTTTTCAACTGTGTAAACGTCTTGTGATCGCTGTACGTTTCTTCTATTATAATACCTCTACTGTTTATATACTTTCAATTTTCTCATATAGTGGGGCCTTTACAACTGTGTAAACGTCTTGTGATCGCTGTACGTTTCTTCTATTATAATACCTCCACTGTTTATATACTTTTAATTTTCTCATATAGTGGGGCCTTTACAACTGTGTAAACGTCTTGTGATCGCTGTACGTTTCTTCTATTATAATACCTCCACTGTTTATATACTTTCAATTTTCTCATATAGTGGGGCCTTTACAACTGTGTAAACGTCTTGTGATCGCTGTACGTTTCTTCTATTATAATACCTCCACTGTTTATATACTTTCAATTTTCTCATATAGTGGGGCCTTTACAACTGTGTAAACTTCTTGTGATCGCTTTACGTTTCTTCTATTATAATACCTCCACTGATTATATACTTTCAATTTTCTCATATAGTGGGGCCTTTACAACTGTGTAAACGTCTTGTGATCGCTGTACGTTTCTTCTATTATAATACCTCCACTGTTTATATACTTTCAATTTTCAAGAATTCTGTGTTCGCGCTTATTTCACCCTTTGTTTTTCTCCATTATATATCCATGTCCACGTTCAATATTTATATTTCTTGTTATGCATTACTTTGTAATGTTTACTGTAGATAATTTTATTAGTACAGTTCTTCTTTACACACCTTTTTTCTCTTTTTTATCCACATGTCGCTTTCCGTACATTTTCAAATAGTCATCTAAGTTTCTTACTCTCGCGTTCATGTCAAATTATCTTACTTACTTACTTGGTCGTTCCCCTTCTACCGTGAGGTGTAGAGGTTTGGAAGAGAGAGCACCAGACTATCCTATAGGCTGTCTTCCTCCTGGCCTGGTTCCATTCTATTCCTCGGTCCTTCAAAGATTGTCTAATGTTGTCCTCCCAGCGGACTCTGGGTCGTCCTGGGGGTCTGGATCCATGGCTCTTTGTTTCCCATGCCAGTCGTGGTAGCCGAACTTCTCCCATTCTGCAGACATGGCCAAACCATCTTAGTTGAGACTGCTCTACTTGGATCTGCAGGAGGTGGGATTTAAGGCCGTGACGTATCGTCTGGTTGCGTACCATGTCTCTTCTTGTTACTTCAACCACCTTCATACAATCGTAAACTTTTCGATTACTTTATGAGTTCTGATTATCTGCCCCCTAATGTGATTATTATTCCGAACAAATGATATAATATCGAATGTAGGTTTAATGTTGATGATAGTGTTTTTCATCATATTTTGTTTCATGGTGATACTTAGTTTGTATTTTTCAAAAAACTTTATTTCATGTTTATAATTAGATACTGTGAATGTGAGTATGCTATTATTTTACCTTTACAACGTTGAGTTCCTTGAATTGATGGGTAAAATGTATGTGAGAATAAATGAAATCAGTATAAAAGACGAGAGAAAGGAAGGGCAGAATGTCAGACGGGCCTGCGTGCTCAATTCTCAACCCTTTGAAAATAAAGTTCGTTCGTTCGTTCCTCAGATACCTCATTTCTGAGGTTTGGATCTGGCTTTTGTGGGTTGTAGTCATTGCCCATGACTCGCATCCATATGTCAAGACTGGGACATAAATAGAGCGGTATACAGCCATCTTCGTTTTCTTGCCAACCTCTCTCTTGCTGAGGAATCCTCGATTTGTGGCTTGAAAAAGTCTCCCAGCTGCTGCTTTTCGAGTGGCCAACTCTTCTTTGATGCCTCCCTTTCGGTCAATAATAGCTCCGAGGTATTTAAAGTGGTCTACCTGCTCCAGTTGAGCAAGGTTTTATAACATAAAAAAAATGCATTTGATGTATCAAAAAGCATATTGTCGGCACCACCCCCATGCTATGATTTTCAAATTTGTGCCGAAAATGCACGATTTCTCACTAAAACTATCAAACAGAGGAGTCTCAAATTTGGCATGCATGTAGTACACATCTATATCTTTAAAAAAAACACATCTGCATTTTTGATATTTTGGTAATTTTCTTTTATAAATTTTTTAAAAATATTTTAAAAAATATTTTTTCACACAAATATAGTTTTTTTTTTTTATAAATCATTAAAAATATAATTTAAAACTTATAAAAATAATCATGAGTAAGTAGTACACATCTATATCTTTAAAGTAACACATCTGCATTTTTGATATTTTGGTAATTTTCTTTTATAAATTAAAAAAAATTTAAAAAAAAATTTTTTTCATACAAATATATATTTTTTTTTTTAAATCATTAAAAATAGAATTTTAAACTTATTAAAATAATCATGAGTAAAATTGTTTTAATTTTCAGTCACAACATGTGGGTACAATTTGATAAAGTTTTGGTCAATGGGAAACAAGATTTTTTGTTCTTGAAAATTGGTGAAAAAACCCAATATAGCGGTTGTTTTTTTTTTTTTTAAGTTACCAGGGTAAAGAAGGAAAGAAGAAAAATTAGGCAAGACAAAGGCGAGAGGAAAAGCTGCAGGAAGCTGAAGGAGGGGCAGCATATAGTGCTGGACAATTTTAAAAAACACATTCAGCCCCCCAGAATGAAGTATATTAGACAAGACAAGTCACTCGATGACTAAAATGCATTTTTCTCAAAACTAACATTTTATTAACAAAAAAATGTTTTTTTTTTTTTACAAACTATCCAATAGATCAGTCTGAAATTTGGCAATGCATATAGGACACGTATATACCTTTAAATTGACAGGGGGCTTTGTTTGATATTTTGTAATTTGCTTTGATATATTTTTTAAATATTTTTTTTTCATTGTTTTTCATAAAAATATAGTGTATTTTTTAAAAAAAAAAACTCATTAAAAATAGAATTTTTATCATATCAAAAAAAGCCCTAGAAAAATTGTATTAATTGTTCAGTCACAACATGTGTATGCAATTTGATAAAGTTTGGTCACAATGGTAAACATAAGATTTTTGCTCTTGAAAATTGGTGTAAAACCCAATATGGCGGTTGTTTTTGGTTACCATGTAGAAGGAAAGAAGAAAAATTAGGCAAGATAAAGGCAAGAGGAGCAGCTGCTGGAAGCTGAAGGAGGTGCAGCATATAGTGCTGGACAATTTTAAACACATTCAGCCCCCCAGAATGGAGTATATTGGACAAGACAAGTCACTCGATGACTAAAATGCATTTTTCTCAAAACTAACATTTTATTAACAAAAAAATGTTTTTTTTTACAAACTATCCAATAGATCAGTCTGAAATTTGGCATGCATGTAGGACACATATATACCTTTAAAATGACAGGGGCTATTTTTGATATTTTGGTAATTTGCTTTGATATATTTTTTAAATATTTTTTTTTCATTGTTTTTCATACAAATATAGTGCATTTTTTTTAAAAAAATCATTAAAAATAGAATTTTTAACTTATCAAAAAAAGCCCCTGACAAATTGTTTTAATTGTCAGTCACAACATGTGTGTACAATTTGGTAAAGTTTGGTCAATGGGAAACATAAGTTTTTAGGTCTCGAAAAGTGGTGAAAATCCAATATCTCGGAATTTTTTTTTGGTTACCATGGTAACCACATGTTTTTTAACAAAATAAACTGTAGAATTTGGTTCATGGACATACACTGTGTCTATTGAGCACATAAAAAGTTTGAAAATGTTATTAGAACAAAAGTTAGTTTTCACTGTAGGGAAACCCCTTAATGACATCGTCCATGAGGAGTATGAAAAGGTAAGGTGACAGGATATCACCTTGTCTTACACCAGTGGTGGTCCTGAACTCTTCTGACTTATGGTTTGCTGTCCCCACATAATTTCTGCAAGACGTGTAGAAGCTCTGTATAGCATGAATCAGAGGTGCTGGAATGTTCTTACTTGCCAAACAATCCCAAAGTTTGCTCCAGGGGACCCTGTCAAACGCCTTTTCCAGATCTATGAAACAAAGATGGATCTCACTCTTGTACTCAAGGGCCTTTTCACTCAGCTGTCTGAGTGTGAAGATTATGTCTTGAGTACTTCGGTTCGCTCGGAATCCGCACTGGACCTCATCCAGTTGTGGCTCAGCTAGGCGTCGGAGTCTCTGCTCTAGGATTCTAGAGTAGATTTTACCAGGGACACTGAGAAGGGATATGCCTCTATGGTTTCCTCTTTGTCGATTGTCACCCTTTTTGAAAATTGGTGTTATGATGGCAATCTCCCAATCCTTTGGTATGGTCTTGTTGTACCACGCTGCCTGTAGAACCCTTGAGAGTAATAGGTCGCCTGATGCTCCCATGTACTTAACCATTTCTGGTGTTATACCATCATGCCCCGCTGCTTTGCCCATCTTGATTTTCTCCAGTGCTGCCTTCAGTTCTTCCATCTTTATGTCATCTTCACCATCATTGGTTTTCTCTTCTGTGCTAGTGGTTATCATTTCTGATGCTTCACCATGCTCACCATCCAGGAGTTCTGAGAAATATTTTTTCCATCTTTCCATCACTTCTTTCGGGACAGTAAGCAATTTGCCGTGCTTGTCCTTTATAAATGTGAGAGGGCATTGTTTTTCCTTTCTCATGTTCTTTAGGGTCTTATAGAACAATTTCTGGTTTTCTTGTGCATCTTTTTCTAGCTTTTCTCCAAATTCTTCCCAGGACTTCTGTTTTGCTGCTAGCACTTTGTTCTTTGCTTCTGTTTTGAGTGTCACATATTCTCTATATTTCTCCATTTGTCCTGTTGTGTTTTTAGCTCCTAAGTATTGTTTCCATGCCATTTTCTTCTCTCTTATTTTCTCTTTGACTTCCTCTGTCCACCAAATTATCACCAACTCGTAATTTTGTTGATGGTGGAAAAATATTGGGAAAAACACGAATGCGGTGTGGGCATCTAAATTATACGTCCATAAAAATAACGATATGTTTCTTGATATCGCTGCCTTGCTTTTTCTTTAGCAATTTCTGATGAAACAGTCGCTAGTTTGCATGCATCAATGATCTTTTGCCTAAGAGCAATGACATACTCATATGAAGATTGAGTGTCATCACTAATATTATCGGCAGTGATGAGATCGTGTAATAAAGACATAGGGCCGCGCGGACGCGCGCCAAAGACAAGTTCAAAGGGAGAAAATCCTGTGTGTTCGTTTGGGACCTCTCTATAGGCAAAGAGAGCCGCGGGTAAAACCCTGTCCCAATCTTGAGGATGATCTTCAGTTATCTTACAAAGTAAAGTCTTGAGCGTTCTATTCAGACGCTCAACTAATCCATTAGACATAGGATGATAGATGCTACTGAGAGATCTTTTAATGTGTAAGGTAGACATTACTTGAGACATAGTATCAGATATGAGTTGAGTGCCATGGTCAGACAGTATTTCTCTGGGGAACCCCAAGCGAGAAAATATCAGCCAAAGAGCATCTGCGATATCTGTAGTAGATATGCTCTTTAGAGGGATAGCCTCTGGCCAACGTGTGCACATATCGACACATGTAAGGATAAACTGATGTCCTCTGGCCGACTTTATCTTAAAAGGGCCAATAATATCAATGGCCATTATCTGAAATTGCCGAATAGGGATGTCAGAAGCCTGGATAGGCGCAGCATGTCGTGGTCCTCTAGATTTGACCTCCTGACATACCTGACATGATCGGCAGTATATACGAATGTCCTTGTTAACAAAGGGCCAAAAGAAAGCCGCAAGGACTCTCGATTTTGTACGGGAAAATCCCATGTGTCCAGCACATTATGAGTCATGAGCATGTTGCAATATTTGCACTCTCATACTCTTGGGAGCAAGAATTTGCGAATGTGCTGACGTAGCCGTTTTTCATTTCTATCCACGATTTTCTTTGTGTATCCTTATTTGGATCACCTTTCTTTGCAAGAATGAAGAATGTTTTTAGCGTCGGATCTTCTTCTTGTAATTTTATGAACGAGTCACGAGAAATAACCAAGGTACTATCTTGGCTATGAACTTCATTATCATTATTCAACGAAGTTTGTGGTGTTTGTAGAGCTTGTGCTCTTGTAACCACTGCATTGGTAGCTTGCATATTATCATCTTCCCAAGCAGCAATCTGCTGTGGGGTACATTCCCTAACTCCGTGGATACGACCAATAATGAGGTCCGCAATAGGATTAGGTAAGAGACAGGCATGCACATCTCCCGTAAAGAAATGAGTGGCAATGTGAATTACAGCAGTAGGATATTTCTCTATAGTGCCGCCAAATGTGACACATTTGATAACCCTTCCTGTCGCACAGGATGGTTCTACAAGCGATTGTCTAACACCAATAGTGGTGCATCCGGAATCGAAAAGTAGTGAGACCGGAGTATTATTAACAAGACCCTTATGTAGGATTAGAGAACCTCTCCCGTCATATGCAACCGAAGCAGGAAGAGCGGGGAGAGGGTGACCACAACTCAAAGTCGATATTGTAGTTGGTTCGAACATAGTACTGCATTGGGGGCACTTGTTTGCTTTCCCAAAGTCAAAAGAAGAACAAGTGACAGAGTCAGAGTTTTTATTATCAGAAACCTGATTACAAGCTCCCTGAGATTATTGTTGAACAGAGTTAGCCTACTGATATCTCTTTTTTTTGTATTGAGATCTACCGCGACTACTATTACCTCTGAAGTTATCACTGTTGTTATTATCTCTGTAGTTATTAGTGTCTCTATTATAATTGTTATCCTGTTTCGAACTAGAGTTTCCATGATTATTATCATGTCCACATTGATGTGAACATCTATTTGTTTGGTTTTGAGGTCTACGCGAGGAAAAGCCTCTGTTACCATATCCTCTTCTGAAATGCCTAAAATTATTAGGTTGGAAGTAACGAGGACTGTCAGCTCGTCTCCAATTCTTCGAAGAAGAATCACCCTGAAATTGATTTCCATAATTTTGACCGTAACTACGGTTACTTTTCCTATCAAAATTTTGTTGGAATCTATGACTAGAGTTTTGACCATAAGGTGCTGCCGAAGCAACTGGCATACCTTCTTTTACTTTAGCGTTACCAATGGTTACGTGAGGATGCGCCATTATATACTGGCTACAGAAATCTTCCATTTCTTTTATTGTTTTAGGTTTACGTTCGTGAAGGAAAGCAAGGAAAGACTCATTAACAGAAGACATGACTTTGTCTCTAAGTATTAAGTCTATAAGTCCTTCATAAGTTTTTTCTATCTTAGACAGCTCCACCCAACGTGAAAAAGTAAGACGTATCTTTGAAATGAATTCAGAGAATTGCATTCCAGTTTCTGGCAACATATTTTTAAATTGAAGACGATAGCCGTTTTCGTCAAGTTGGTATTTCTTTATCAACATAGCCCTGACGACATCATAGTTGTTCTTGTCAGGCTCATCTACCATACTTAACATACTCAAAGCATCACCTCTAAGTATCTTGGACAAATGATAAACCTGCAATGATTTATCCATGTTATGTACTTTACATGAAGTTTCAAATCTGTCCAGATAGAATGTTATATCGTCGATGGAAGCATTGAATGGTGGTAGATTAAGCTTGAAAGTGCTTGCATTAGTCTTATCTGAGACCTTATTTGCATCATTAGCATTACCCATGTTCATCACCTTTAATTTCTCAACTTCCAATGCTAAGAGTTTTTCTTCATGTTCCATTTTTGCTTTTCTCTCATCAGACTCTCTTTGTAACTTCCTTTCTTCACCTTCTCTCTTCCACTGTTCAGCTTCTTTGTCTAATTTTTGCAACTCAGTTTTCAGTTTCTCAATTTCCAATATTTGTTTTTTCTCTTTTAATGCTTTGTCATATTGAATAGTCGCAAATTCTTCTAACTTATCACCAGTCTTCCCAAGCAATTTACCCTGCTCAATAAAGTGCTCGAATGTAGACATGATGAGTAATAAATGATGAATAGTATTGTGCACTATTGAATGGGAAGTGCACCTATGATCAAGAGTTGATTGATGATATTTCAAAAAGGTCTATACACAAGTTCTTTGATATAAGACTTGTTTCCCACAGAGATTGGGATAATAATATAGTGTTGTGAGTAAACAAGTGCTTCATTTAAGACTTGTTATAATTAAATTTGAAATAAGATAATTAATTATTTCAGGTTGTGGACTCATATTATTACTCCCCACATTGGCCACCAAATGTTGCGTAGCAAAAATGTGTGTTGCGTATAAATGTTCCGTGGATGATGTCACATTTGCCACACAATGTTGAGGGTGCTATATTTCATCTGCTTTCCAAAGGTATGATAATACTGGCACTTGCAGAGTAGTGTATCACCCTCAGACACCAGGGATGATGAGGCAGAGTAACATGGTGTCTTTAGTCTGGTTTAAGTGTGTGACGTAAGGATAGAAATATCATCAATCAACTCTTGATCATAGGTGCACTTCCCATTCAATAGTGCACAATACTATTCATCATTTATTAATCATCAGTGTAGTAGTAATGCATAAGCATAACCCACTATTAAATGTGAATTAACTACTATAAGTGTAACCAATGACTATGTAAACACAATCACAATGTAAACAATAACAATGTAAACATTACACTGTAAACAATACAATGTAAACAATACAATGTAAACAATAACAAAGATTTAGCAACAATACGAAAACATTCGTAGAAATCAACAAAAAAATAAAGCGAAAATTAAAGAAATATCACAAAAAATGTGATGATATCTACGAGAAGATAATACAAATACAAGACACCACAGTGTATAAACAAAAATGGTATATGAAACTAAACAATAGAGAAGAGTAGGCTAGCAAATACAAACAAATCAAAACAGAACTAAAGAATGCAGAAAAATAACGAAAACAATACTAACACATGTCATCACAACTAACAAAAAATAGCAACAGAAGTCGCTTTGCTAATTCCAGTATCGGAAATTTGCACACCCTACAGAAAACGCTCACGATAGACGACCTCTATGACGTGGTATGATCTAAGGGAGACACCGCCCAACCGAAAACCCGCAGACACATAAATATATAAATATAAATATACAAATAACATATAAACATATAACATATAAACAAAAGAATGAGAAATACAGAAGACTCAGTAGAAGTATAAGGGCACAGTTTACAATCAAACAGGCCACTTAACTTATGGAACTCCAGTCGTCAGTACAGCAAAAAAAAAGTGGTAATCAGCATTCTAAGATCGAAGATCCAACGTTGATCACACATCTGAACTTGCATGAAACAGCTAAGACGATGGTTGAGACTTAAGCTTCTAAACAGTACAGGCAGTGTACAGGTAGTGTAGTAACGGCACTTGACCTTCTTATCCAACAGTAAATTGCTTGAATCGGTACTTGGCCTTCTCAAGAACTCGTAGCAACCAGAACTTCGCCTTCTCAACAACTACAGCAACCTGGAACCTTGATAGCAGCAACTTGTGTTATCCGGCAATACATACAACGCCGGGTACTGTCAAATTTCTTGCTTTATGGCAAAACTGCAATTTCGACATTTATCGGGCAACGCCGAGTAGTCTCAGAATTCTTTATGTTGATGTCTTGAAAAATGTTGAAATGTTGATATCATGTAGAATGAAGTGGGTAAGGGACCCCGTGTATGCTGGTACCAGACCAAACCAGCTTATGGCCACCAAATGTTGCGTAGCAAAAATGTGTGTTGCGTATAAATGTTCCGTGGATGATGTCACATTTGCCACACAATGTTGAGGGTGCTATATTTCATCTGCTTTCCAAAGGTATGATAATACTGGCACTTGCAGAGTAGTGTATCACCCTCAGACACCAGGGATGATGAGGCAGAGTAACATGGTGTCTTTAGTCTGGTTTAAGTGTGTGACGTAAGGATAGAGTCAGATAGCTACAGTATCATACATGGACGTCACATCAGACCATACAACGTAGAAAGTCAATAAAGCTTTTAACAGCAGTGATGTTTTTTGGCAATATATATATTGTGTACGCCACAATGACAAGATGCATGGACATCGTTATGCAGAAAAACATCACTGGTATAGTACAACAGTCATTGTATCATCGACGTAGTCAATTCAACAGGAACAGCATACAGCATCAAATAATGTAAATCATATGCCTTTTAGGATATCGTAATCAGCTGTACATGTAGTCAGGTAGTAAACTTCCCCTTTCCATAAGAGCTAGTAGATATCAACTAGGAGATTAAATCTAGTCTCCTATATTCGACCTCAACAAGACAGGCATGTCTTTTGAGCGTCACATTATCGTCCTCTATGTTCCTTAAACAGCAAAGGTATCAAACCTAGATCCATCAATAAAGTTCAGGAAGCAAATGGTCCTTAGGACAGGCATCAATCGATGCGTGACAATATAAGTGGATCGTGAGCTGAGCAAACTTGTCGTATCATAGACTCTATAATGAGGCAGGCTAGGCAAAAGTCAACATCACAAGATGGCGATAAAGTTACTCAGCAAAAAGGATTCAGTTACCTGTTCATCAGGAATTAAATCACACAAATCACATATGCCTCCAGGCATTTGAAATAAAATAGATATATATCATCTCAAAAAAGAAGGAATAACAATGATGAGGACTCCTTCCTGAATAATATAAGCGAAGACGTTAGCACAACGCTACGTCTCGCCTTACAAGCATTTTCGCTCAGACTGACCTGGGCGGAAATCATTGAAACACTGCCACAAATAATGACATGCGCAGATAACGCGAATCGAATACAACTCAGCTAATTTACGAAACAAAGAATGTTCTACGATGTTCGACTAAAGATTCGAACCTTAAAAGGAAATGACATCGCAAGTTGCCAACTGTTTCTAGGAGAACGCTCCATACATGGTTATGACTTAAAATCGCTCACACACAAACTATCAACAACCCTAGCTATCAAGATAAGACAACTTCCTGACGATGCTATCAAGATTAGACGACTGTAGAAATAAAAGTGACTACAATTCCATGAGTTACTTCAAATGCATTAAAAAATTTAAATATACTCAGAATGCATGGTCAGAATATATAGTCAGAATAAGTTGCGACAAGTTTAGCGCAACAGTATCCTCAACTATATCATCATCATATGGACAATCAGCAAAGTAATTATCACTACTTGCATAGTAATCATCAGAGACTATCATCTCCAAGGATCTAAAAACTTTATTCAATTCAAAATTTTCAGTCATTTGAAACATCTTTACGTGACTACGTAAAGACAGCATTATCCAGTTTATAACAAAGTCAGAAATGCATATATAACATAGGCATGTGTCTCTTTGACATAGGTATCAAAGTCACCCATGTATTATTAGCGGATATCCTCATCGCGTATATCCTCATTATGGGTTATCATTTTCAACTCATATATCCTTAGCATATATCTTCCTCGTGTGTATCCTTAACACGTATATCCTCAGTATGGGTTATCATATTCTAGTCATGTATCCTTAACATATATCTTCTTCGTGTGTATCCTTAACACGTATCTTCAGTATGGGTATGGTCATCAGAGAGTATCGTCTTCGTGGATCTCCCATCTTAGTGAACCTCAAAATTTTACAATCATATTAAATCATCTGTCACGTAATTACGTAACGACAGAAATATTTAATGTATAATATTCTCATTCTCTTGGGGTATCAATTGCATAGGCATCATGTACAAGCAGATGTTGCACTATATCATGTGGTGTTTTATTATTAATGGCATAAGCATCATATACAAACAGTATCTTGGGGTATCAATGGCATAGGCATCATATACAAACAATATATCACACCTCACCGGGACTAATGCCGAGAAGAAACTCGCGCGCTCGGTGAGAATGTAGACGATTTGCTACGTCCTATGTTCAGCGAACCGACTTATCACGCCTTATGACGCCCTGCAGCCCTGACATCTACGTAATATCGTCCTAGCGCGATTCTCAGTTTAAGAGAAAGGAAAACAGGTAAAGTTTGCGAATTATATGAAAATAATATTCGCAAAACGAATGGATGAAAAATATACAGGAAAAATGAAATACAGAGATAATAAAAGAGAGAATTTGGGTGAACGAATAGGAAGAAGATGTAGGAAATTAAATGAATATAAACCCTACGTGACAGAGCCTCCCCCCTTTAAGATATGGAAGCACTCCATGTCTACGTTATGGAGTTTAATTTCCTTTAACCGTAGCTTCGGGGTGTCTGTCTTCTTCCCTCTCCTCTTCCCCCTCCATCTCTGTCCAATTCCTACTCAAGTCCACTCCTCAAAGTTTCCTTCCCCCGGAATGTCTCCCATGCGCGCTTGAAAGAGCGTCGCCGCTTCTGACATTTTTGAAAGATTTCCTGTGATAGCGGTGGAATATCCCTGCCACTATCATCATCTTCGTCAGTTTTGGCGATCGTCAGGAGATGGTCGGAGGTTGGCACTGGTTTTTCCAAGTATCTCTTTAAGAGATTTAAATGGAAAACCTTCTCCTTTCCTTCAATAGAGATCTGGTAGTTAGCCTTAGAAATCTTTTTCAGGACGGTAAACGGCCCTTGCCATCCGATCTTCAGTTGGTTGTTCTCAGTAGGGAGTAACACCAAAACTTTCTCTCCTGCTTCCAGTTCTCTCTCTTCCGCGACTTTCCTGTATCGGTTAGCGTGCTTTGTGCGAGCTCGCTTAAAGTTAGTCGTTGCTAGGTCCCACCCTAGTTTCAACCTTTCCTTTAAAACCGACACATATTTACTTGCTGAGACGACTGTCTCATCCGCCTTCGCGTCTGTCAGAGACTGAAGTAAGGCTTCAAGCGGGCCCTTAATGGGTCTGCCAAATAAGAGTGTAGCTGGCGGAAATCCTGTGGAAGTATGAGGAGATTCTCTGTAGCCAAATAATGCTGCAGGAATACAGAGATCCCAATCTTCAGGTTTCACTTGTGCCAGCTTACTTAGCATCATGGTGAGGTTTCCATTAGCACGTTCCACGAGCCCATTTCCGGCCGGAGTATATGGCTTAGTGTGGATGTGCTGGGTCCTCAAGATCTTAACGATCTCATCCATCAACAGGTTTCGGTATGGAGATCCATTATCCGTCAACACTTGCTGAGGGAATCCCAACCGAGTGAAAATCTGCACGAGGGCTTCTGCGACATGCTTGGCATCTGCGCATGTTAGCGGGATAGCTTCTGCCCATAAAGTGCATGTATCGACTAAGGTCAGGATGAACCTGTTCCTTCTTTTAGTCCTGTCGAAAGGCCCGAAAATGTCGATCACAACCCGTTCGAATGGTGTTCCCATTATTGGCATTTCACCCATGTGGACTGGGGGTGTCCGTTGCTTGGGTGGTACCCGTTGGCACTGGGCACAGGATTTGACGTACCTGATAATATCAGTGTTTACTCCTGGCCACCAATAATGAGTGGTTATACGTTGGTTTGTGGCGTTCTGTCCCATATGTCCGCTGAAGGGAAGAGAGTGCCCCATTTCTAGGATTTGGCTTCTGTACTGTTTCGGTACTAGGAGCTGGTTGTAACCTTGGTCAGGCTTGCCCGTTCTCCGATAAAGTACGCCATCCTCAGAAAAAATGTCCCCGTGCTGTTTGGGTTCCTTAGCCATGGGCAGTTTCCTAAAGCAGGGTGCCAAAGTAGGGTCCTTGTATTGCGCTTCTTTAAGTTCCATAGGTAACAAATTAGGCGCAGGCTCCCGTTCCTTCTGGTTTGCCCTCTTGTAGTTACTGCTGCCACAATCGGCTCTTCCGGTTTCCCAATACACACGTATCTCCCGCCAAGTATGACTGAGTAGATGGGATCATCCATAACAGCCGCTTTGATCACACCTCTGACAAAGTCAGAGTTATCTCCACCAATGCGATGGGAAGCGCTGTAGGTGCATCACTCTTACGAACTCCACAAAGTTGGACGTTCTCTGCTGTCTCTTGACCGGTTTAAAACCAGCTTTTCTGGCAACAATGCAATCATAAGAAAACCCCGTGTCAAATAAGCAAGAAGTTTGAGAACCGTTCAAAGTAACAGTCCCTCGCGTTGAGGGTCTATCCCCAACAGGTTGGGAATCACTGTCAATAATTCCGCCTTGCGAGACTGTTAATAAGCATCCGATGCGTTTAGGCTCGGTGTGCTCGGTCTGATCATATGTCCCGTGCTCGGGGGTTCTCCCTTTGCCACCTTGTCCTTTCTGGCTGCGCTGCCATGTAGGGCGGTCGGGTTGATCAGACTGTTTGGGGTGGTTGGGGTACTTGTTCTTGTAGAACTTGGATTTTTCAGGAGGGGGGTTTTGAGGTCCAGTTTCTCTGTGGTTGTTTTGGTTAGAAGCCTGAGAAGATTGCTCTAGGTTATGTTTTCGAAAATGCTCCTCTGTCGGTTTCCGCTTTGTGGCCGGTAGTTCAGCCAGCGCATTGTGATAACGCTCAGACTTTTCCAAAATGTCTTCAAGTTTTTCTGCCCCCTGCTCAGCGAGAAATCTCCGGGTATCAGCAGACAAAGTGTTCTTTATTTGTTCAGTTAGAACAAGTTCCTCAAGACCTTCATAGGTAGAGGGGAGCTGCGAAAGCTCAAGGCACTTTGTTAGATATCCCTTAAGACGAGATGAGAACTGGTGAAAAGTTTCAGAATTCTCTTTCCGGCTGTTGCGAAACAGTTGCAAAAACTTGCGAGCGTTCATTTCAAAGCGCTCCAGTAACGCTTTCTCAACACATCGTAGTCGTCTTGTTGGCTACTTTCCAGCTTAGAATAAACATCATAAGCAGAACCTTTTAGGGCCTGGGAAAGTTTCATATTCCAACGCGACCTCTCTAACCCGTACAGAGTTGCAAATTTTCTCAAATTTTTCTAACCATGTGTCAATCTTTCTCATTTGGACAAGGAAAAGATTCAAGAGTGAAAGACATAGCATTTAGTTGAAGAGATTGAGTGTTAGCAGGGTCAGTTAAGGAAGAATGAGGAGAAGACTCTCCATTGCTGGAGGTAGAGGCAGCCCCACGACTTTGGAACTCTAGAGCTTTAAGAGCCAACTCATGTTGTCTCTCCTTCTCTCTTTCCTCATGCTGTCTCTCCTTCTCTTTCTCCTCACGCTGTCTCTCCTTCTCTCTTTCCTCATGCTGTCTCTCCTTCTCTCTTTCCTCATGCTGTCTCTCCTTCTCTCGTTCGTTCGCCCTGCGAATTTCAATTTCTTCATCCATCTTCTTCTGCTGTAAAGCTTCAGCTGCTTTCATCTCCGCATCATATCTCTCCAGTTCGTCTCTGACAAAAGCTTTCGCTTCCTCTCCTTCCAGTCCCTCCTCTCTCGCTTCGTCCCTGAGGAGTTGTCTAAGCTTTGCCCTCTCGGCCATATTAGGCCAATGACTGAGACTAGTGGAGAAAGAAAATAGGAAAAAGGATACACTGGTTCCTACCACTTACGAGAAAAAAAATTACCAAAAATCAAAAGAAGATATCCTTAACCCTGGGATACCTCCTCCAAAGTAAAATCTAACTATCGCTGCTATTATCGGCAATAAAGCACTTAATGCAAAACACGACTACGCCAACTAAATGGTAGTTAAGATTACTTCTGAAAAAAATAAGTTGCTACAGTGGAAAAGCAAAAGAATATTGCAAAAATTAAAGAGAAAAATAATCCCTTAATTTTTAAAAATCCACTATAAGTTCGCCCCTGAAGTCAGATCGGGTAAGGGAGGGAATTAATCTGGACAAAAAGTCCGAAACACACTCCTTAACTTAGTTCAAACGCCGTTCTGCCTCAGTACCCAGTGAATGTTATACACTCACCACTTTACCAGCATTTAGTATTACAATCAGCAGTTAACATATATCCCGACAAAATCAACCTGTAACCAAAATGTATATTATTCAAAGATGCTGTGGAAAAAAAACTTATTAGTTTGTGTGGTCAGCACGCCCGTAAACAGATCGCTAGTCTAGGGGGTAATTATTTAAAGATATAACAACTCACAAGACATCACACTCTTACTCTATATCAGAATACAGAATCTTAAGTTCAAAATCCAGATAGACGAGTCCACGTTTGTCGTACTCGTCTTCCTATTCTAAGTTGAAAGACCGGAAACGAGCCCTCATTTGTCGTAGATTTCCGATAGGAGAATTAAGACTAGGTTTGGTCCCTTCTGAATAGGTTTGAATAGGTGATAGACTCAGTGAGAGTTAGTGAAAGGTAATAGAATTTCCACACACGTGAGATGACAGATTTGATATAGTGGCTGTCTCTGAAAGCGAAAAGAATTCTTCTCTCTCTCACCTATCTTCTACAACAGTTGTTACAGCGTCAGACAGACTACACCAATATACATATTACGTATATTTCTATCACTCACAGGCACGCACATACACGTGACGACAGGTAAACACACAGACGTGGGAAAACTATAACAATGATATATATATATTATCTAGAACGAGCTGACCAAACACGATTATTAAGTTCAAGAGCGATTTTATTATCAGGAAAAATCGGCTCACAACATCAAAGGAAGTACATCAAGGAAAATACATATACACATAGTCATAAAAAATCAAGGAAATGTTGCAAGGATGATAGCCCCGTTATAGTGTTAACTCTAGGTTTAGCCCGGCCCCGTTAAGAGAACAGATGATGGCGCCCGAGTCACAGATACATAGGGTTTGAGTCTAAGAGTTGTTCTTTGTTTTATCTCGTAATTATATGCACAGAGTTTGAAAAAAATCTGATTTAACCTAAGACAAAAACACAAGAACTCTAGCCTTAGCAACAAATTATGCAGATTGAAAAAAAAATTAGGACAGCAACAGGGTGTCAAAGATATAATAGTGAAAAATATCACTCAAACCAGCGTACACTCATTCATTCCGTCATGGCTTCTCATACTTGTACTCACGACTTTGCTTGCTGCCTCTCTTGGAACACATTGATTTTAGATTTTCACACAGACTCAAAAAAATGCAGTCTTCTGCCAAGAAGTCCCCAGTTCCAAAAGAGACGTATTTAACTTGGAGTCTCCGGGAACGACTACTTGGGTATGCAAATTTGTTCAAATGTCTGATTAAGTCACCTAACAATTATTCCAGGCGCGGGAGTTAGCAGAGCACAGTGTCAATAGCGTAGGTTTCTAAAAAATGATGAATGTCAGGTCGGTGCCTTCCCTCAGTATAGGATTCACTTTAGTCACACCACAGATTTGTCCACAAGATATAATCTAGTCGGGAAATGATTGTTAATATTCACGCCACCAGGCAGCAAATTATATAGAGTTTCTAGAAGAAATTAAGTGCTGGCTCCAAGGTCCAGTATTTATCATTACAGTCTTTGAAAACCCGTTATAGGGATATTAGTATTTCTGTCTAACTTGCACCGTCAGATCAGTGTTACTTGAGAAAAACCCACGTGGTTCAAAATAAGGACTGTCTATTTCTTCACAAGTATGGAAACTACTACTAGGTGCTGGTAAAGTTAGGGTCACCCCAAAACTTTCACTGTGTGGAGGAAAAATAACACATATAATATAATAAACAGAATCTGAACTGGTTATAACTTACATTTAAACTTGCAAGCAGAGAGCTTTGCTTATCATTTAAACTTCCCGTGACGTAAGTTATAATTAAAAATCAGCAATCCTAATGAATTAGGAACACGTGCGTATTTCCGTCACCATTCATGAGGCTCGATTCTAGAGTTTATACGTTAGTTTAGAAAAATACACTCGACTGAGTATTAGCAGTTAAATTAAATTCATAAATAGCTACAATTGCCGTTATAAGCTAGAAATTTTAATTTTATTCTGCTTTCCACTGAATGCTTCCCTAGAAAATATAATAGCCTACCACTTTATTTCTCTTCTGCGCTAAAGAAATAGATTAAAATGAATTAAGCGATTTAACACTTTAACACTCACAAAATCTATATATCTATCATATTAATTACCTCAACCACAGAATTACAGGTAGTCGCACAACTTAAGAATAAAAATGCTGAAAATATTTCTGGAAGTCTAGAAGTTCGACAAATTGCCGAAACAAACTGAGATCTTCGCTAACAGCTATTCTGTTTTCGAGCGACCTATCTACCTTGGAGTCTATGAGCGAGAAATGAAATTAAAGTTTCAAACTTGGCCAATATCTTAAAATCAGACAAAGGGCCCAAACTATTTCGCCAAGCGAAATTATCTCCCCTACTCCCAACATTTACGTCCGCTTAACGCGTGTCGTAACTGTCACCTACTGACCACGATGTACGCGTGTCAGTTTCAAATCCCAGACAGCCTGACTCCATTTCAGGGCCGTTTTCACACTACAGCTGACCATGGCCCAAGTGAGCGCCGTGTCAGCTTGGGATTTTCCAGACAAATGTCTGGATACTGACCGGTGCAGATGTAAAGTATCACACCTCACCGGGACTAATGCCGAGAAGAAACTCGCGCGCTCGGTGAGAATGTAGACGATTTGCTACGTCCTATGTTCAGCGAACCGACTTATCACGCCTTATGACGCCCTGCAGCCCTGACATCTACGTAATATCGTCCTAGCGCGATTCTCAGTTTAAGAGAAAGGAAAACAGGTAAAGTTTGCGAATTATATGAAAATAATATTCGCAAAACGATATGAAAATACAGGATGAAAAATATACAGGAAAAATGTAGGAAATTAAAATGAAATACAGACATTCGGTCGGTCCGTCGTCATAATAAATTTGCAGGCTCTCTAACAGTTCTTCACACCAAAAGTGTTGTTTTTTTTTTTTCGCTCTCTCTTTCACTTGCCTTCTGGGTCCATAGCGTAGCTATTCTTGCACTACAATAGGAAACCCAACTCCAGCGTCTGGCCAGTTTAGATGTAGGAAAACTTAATGAATATAAACCCTACGTGAATTCGGTCGGTTGGTCATTCCTACGAACAGTAAATAGACGCTTTGGGTGACATTAATTTTCATAACAGTTCTCCACCAAATACTTGCATAGCATAAAAATCGTTTTTGTGGCGCTCTCCAGGCTATAATGCATTTTGTTGGTTACTAAATATAAATACTCTTGCATTTATAAAAAAACTGTCTAATGCACAATGTGTTTAGTCATTAGCACGATGATGCAGATCACACAGCAATGAGTTTACATGACAATATCATCCTCAGCAAAAACAGTTCTTGTCATTTGTCGTCAAAATTACACTAATAAGACACAAAATTTATTTGTTGCGCGTTGAGAAATTGAAAAATAAGAAAAACAAATCAATTTGTAATTTATCAGAACTCTATAATTACTCGACGACAATGACTGTGAAATGCAGACGTTTGTGGAAGCTTCCTTTATTGTTGACAGAAACAAAGTCATTAGACTGGTGTGGTCCTAAATGTTTGACAACGAACTTATGATACTAACATGACATTTACTTGATCAATTGATTACTCGGTCTTCAGTATCAATCGTATCCTTAATTTTTATTCAATTAATTATCAAGTTTTTGTTTGATCTGTTATTCTCAGTCCAGTTTATGTGGTTTTAAATCTCTTGTGACCATCTCATTGGTACGGTAGTTAGAGTTGCTTACCTCACGGCAGAGTTATGGGTTCCGTTTCTCGAAACCTTACCCAGCTGTAAATGGGTACATCACTCTGCTTTTTGGGGTGTGGATAGTGGATGAAGCGAGAAATGATCAACCCACTACATACAACTTGACTTAATATGGTGAAGTTTCTAACAATTCAATTCTATATGGGACTAACGTTTATTTTTCTTGTTACATTTGGTGAATGGCGTTCGTATACATGCCCCACTGGTTTAATATGATCTAACTTATTTTGTCTGTTGCATGGCATAATATCGCTGTGGTGACGTTATATATGTGTCTACGGATCCCATCTTATTGTAGCATCGCCGGCAGTGAAGAGTCCGACAAATTGGCACAGGAAGGTAGAAAGCTACCTCAACCTGACACAAGCATAACTTTCGTAGAGGCAAATATTGTTATCAGCACCAGATACAGAAACAAATGGGATGCATGGCATTCAGGACACACAGAAAATGATGCAAACAAGGTATTACCAGCTCAACAGATGAGAACACGTGATAATTTTTAAACTGCCTTCGGGTACAACCGATTGGGATATCATCAGTTCAACAAACTAAAGACTGTGGCGCCCTTAACATGACTGCTGAACATCTACTTCAAAGATACCCAACATATGAGCAAAAAAGAAAGTACGTATGACCGTCATCAGTAGGATTCCTGGAAAAAAAAACTCTACGGAGATACAAATAGCCTCAAGCTGACCAGTACTTACTTTAAAATTATTCAAGTAAACATCGAACAATGAACGAAGATGATTTCTACAACTGATTTCCTTATTCGATTTATGAAAAGATATGTCTAACATGTTGTTAGTTCATTTAAAGAAATACTTATGTGTGAGAGTGTCCTGGTCACTCGGACAATGAAGATGTCTCTGAGATAAAAGTAATCAGGCGCAGTTGCAGTTGGGTAATGGACAGTAATTATATAGATGTGATGGAATCTTCAGGGAGCCGCGCTGGTGTAATGGCTTCGGCGTTGTACTGGCAACCAGGTGTTCATGGTTCAAACCCGGGCGTCAGCGTTTGAAGAAATGTTTACGGCCGGAAATTTGACTGAATAGCCTGAACGGCTCCTGTGATAAACCCTTTGTGGATGGGAAGGAGCGAAGCTCCTGACCGGGTTGGAAGGAAAGTCCTCAGGTTCCCCAGCCTCGCAATGACATGTCATTGGGCCAAAGGGCTGAAAGCCCAAGTGCCGCTGGTTAAGGAATAAAAAAGGAATCTTCAAATAGCTATAGCGGGTCGGTATCCTACGACACTAAAGCTTTCCACTCTACCATCACTCACTCTCGTCTGTCTCAGCGAACTAGCCACATATCCTTTCCCAAATACAAGCAAAAATGTAATTGACAACTCTTAAGTGTTTCACACAGTCAATCTCTACCTCGCTGAAAATGACATGACTTGATGTTCTAAACACGTATAATGTATTGCTTTGTAAGAAGACCACACAATATTCAATAGGGAATAACAAAGTAACATGCATGTATTTGTTAACGTGTACAATGTTCGTATAATCCTCGATGTTCTTGGTTGACTCCGTTTGAGAATACTGACTAAATGTCCTCTTTAGGATACAGTCTGCGACAGTAATTTAGGTATTTGTTTTGTTCTGACCCAGGATTTGTAACATTCTTTTAGTAGACTTCAAGGATGTGTCTATGTTGTCATATTCTAACTGTGAATTGTGCTATCAGGACGCACAATTTCTAGCTTCTTTTCGATAAGACGTAAACACGAAATGTGAAAACCCAGATTTTTGCAGTATTGCAGACACAAAGTTGTTTTATAAATTCTACATGTAATACTCTAC
Source organism: Oreohelix idahoensis (assembly GCA_024509875.1). NCBI lineage: Eukaryota > Metazoa > Mollusca > Gastropoda > Stylommatophora > Oreohelicidae > Oreohelix > Oreohelix idahoensis. The sequence continues at coordinate 951 of JAMPIV010007611.1, read as the reverse complement.
TTTCTAGCCTATTCTTCAGTTATTTACGAAATAAATAAAATTGTCTTGATTCCAGATTCCTCCACAGCTTATTGCTCTCTCGTTCTAGTGTGGAAAATTCTGGAACATCTTCCAACCCCTCTTTGCATTCATTAATTTGTTGCGCTTTGGCACAGGAGTAAAGTTGCTCTGCTATATCATGTTACATGCTTGTCAATCAATGTAAAGTGCGTGATCTTCCAGCTGCACAATAGATGCTAGTTGATTGTCGCCCTGTCTTGCGAGGAAAAACGTATGGTGTCCGTGTCCACATGTTATATAAAAAGTAGGTTTGTTCCCCATTCTGCCATGCTCTGCAAGAATAATTCACATCCTTTTGATCTGCACCACACTTATCAAAATTATTAGACTTTGATGACCACATCATCCTGTCCTTAATGTGTTTGTGGTTATCGCACATGGCGACTTCGATTGTTGTTGTGATCCGATTTAATAAAATGTTGACTCGCCGACAAGGCGCAGATACCCGTGTTTCCAGCTGGGTTGTTTATTTTCAACATGTGAGTGCTATGTCTGCTGAACTTCGCCAAAAGCATTCTTCTTCTTCTTCTTTGATCCTTAGCCGCCGACCTTCAAAGCAGTCAGTGGCCATCACGCCTAGTGGCATCTTGTAGGGCAACAACAAATTGATTCCACTTTGCTCGGTCGGTGGCCATCCTTCGTACAGTGCCCCAACTTTGGTTCATTTTTTGCATCTCAGCCTCCACATTCCTCCGCCAAGTTGTTTTTGGTCGGCCTCTCTTTCGTTTTCCTTCAGGGGTCCAAAGCATAGCTGTTCTTGTGATGGCATCGGGGTCTCTTCTGAGGACATGACCAACCCAGTTCCAGCGTCTGCCAGCTATGATGGTGTGCATGTCCTCTTGCTTGCTACGAGTAAGCAGATCTTGGTGCCAAAATCGATGCAATATCAAA
>JAMPIV010007610.1:0-37709 GCA_024509875.1 Oreohelix idahoensis | reverse complement strand
ATTCACCTGCTCGTCGGTGGCCATCCTGCGACATGCCCCAACTCTGGTTCATTCCTTGCATCTCAGCCTTCCATAACAGTCCTCCTCGCCAGTTGTTTTTTTCGCCACCTCTTTCGTTTTCCTTCAGGTCCAAGCAGTAGCTGTTCTTGTGAAGGCATCGGGTCCTTGTTACGCACAGATCATTTTTTCTAAGTCATTGTATGATCATTTTTTCCTAAAAAAACCTTGTATGAATCATTTTTTTTTATGCTAAAGACATTGTCTTATTAGATTGACTGAAATAGTACACTTAATTTTTTTTTCAGTCAAAGCTACATAACTCTGGATATTGAGAGTATCATTTAAAAATGATGTTACCTCTCCTCCTCTTGTGTCGAGAACACGTCGTTCACATTTTATTAACGAATGAGACCAATCTCCTTATATTGTAGTAATCTACCAACAGTATAGTGGAAATGTCCCTGAAAACCTGTGTGAGGTCTCTGTTCATGTCCAAATAAGCTCGATCTAGTTAAATCTTATCACGAAAGTTCCTAGATCGTCTGTCTTTTTAGACTATACAATTGTAGAGTTTCTGTCTGTCATCGCATGTCTGTAGACCTAGAGGCCGCTGGGATTCATCTTTGTCTGGGAGCGGAGAGTTTACGATGAAAGAATGGTGAAGCAGAGAAGACGGAATGTTATTACTCCCGGCGTACTCTGTGATTTTATTAGGACTTAGGGACCTTTTTGTGAGAGTAGTTAGCTTACAGAGTCCATCCCTTGAGTTTGTCTAAAAAAAACGCCATGAGGCGTATGTTTTCTGATGGGAGTGGATTTTCTAACGAATGTAATACCTCATTTACATCCAATCTGTAACTTTATTTATGTTTGACAATGGTCGATCTCTGCTCACGTATCATTACAGAAAGGAGGGTTCTTCTAATAGATGACACGGGCCCCAGGTACCTTCATACCTGAGTATATATGTAACGTCATACTCACCGAAGGACAGTTCTATGTTCTATGAACGTCCCGCTGTGTGTCAGCGTTATCCTACACAGGTTAGACTAGGGGAATGCCTGTAAGGTCAGATTCGACTGTACTCTCAATCTATCTCTCGTGCAACGATAACTGGACTTAAATTTTATTACAACCATGATTCTGCCAGCAATCAGGAGAGGAGTAAAAGATAATTATGTAAATAGTTTGCTGAATAAATGCAGCTGACACACTGTTTCACTATTGAATAGTAAATGAATATTAATGCTCCACCAGCCTCTGTGCCATAATTATTTAGACAGAGTTATGAATAAATAACTTATGCACTGTGAAACCTGAACTTGTTGTTTACGCTAGACTGATGAGGATTTGGATCCTACATGAAATATCAGATTGGGGCACCAATATTAGTTCTGAATGCTACGAATTCGTTGAACTGTGATTGTCTTAAGACGTATTGTAACGTGACTGTACATTTGTGTGCTGCAATAAAATGGTATATAAACTGTTCAGTAGACAGTTTACCATTCTATACTGCTTTCCATGTCATTTTGCACTGTGCACTGATACTTCTGATGGGACACTATCACCAACTACTTTACCCACACGGCCAACAATAAAAACCAGATAGGGCACACCCTACCAACACAACCACAATCTAACCCTGTGTCCGATAGGGGTGGTAACTTCAAGTCAGCCCTAAATCCACCCTTAAGCATTTCCTGGTGGCCAAATAGATTTGTTTATTCTGGTACCCAGCTCTCCAATGGTACAACAAACCCAGACATCATCCATCATACTACATACAAGATTGCAGTTCAACTCACTACCTTCATTGAAAGTACCACGGCGTGCTCGTCAAGTAATCAAGGTATCCTCCCTGATAAGGACAAGTTACCGAGCAAATCGATTCCTGAATCTGTAAGTGGAGAAGGACAAGTGCCGTACCAACTGTTTCCAGTGTCCAAAGTACTGTCGCAGATTCAGAAGTCAATGCCGATAAGTCTATTTATAAGATTCCAAGGTCAAGTTCCGAAACGACTGTTCGGTATCAGAACTCATTTATTCCAGCGTCATGCTGTCTTTAAGCAGATGTTGATCAACGTTGATCCTTAACCTCAGAATGCTGATCTCAACCTAGTTCTGCGCCGTGCTAGACGTAGGACACATAATTTAAGTGCCTGTTTTGTTTGTGAACAGTGCCCTTATGTCTAACTGAGCTTCTGTCTCACGCTTTTTCACTCTGATTACATGCTACATGTAATATGTTATATGTCATTTGTATATTTAAATGTTATATTCAGACGGTTTCGGTTGGGTGGTATCTTTCAGTAGAAGATATCACGTCACAGAGGTTTCTACTGTAGCGTTTTCTTTAGGGACTGGTGCAAATTTCCTATTGTGAAATTTGCTAGCGACATACATTGCTTATGATTGTTTAGGTGTGACGAGTTTGTGCGTTTAGCTTCGTTTGTTTATTTGAATATTTTTTTCTGTTTATTAGTTCCGATTTCAATGTGTTTTGTATTTGTAGGTCTCCTCCCCTTTTCTATATTCAGTTCTATACACCATTTTTGTTTATACATTGAGACGTCATTTGTTTGTGTACATTCTTCGGCATTTTGTCATCCACATTCAATGTGATATTTTCCTTTAGTTCTGCTGTTTAGTTAGTTGGACATATCGAATTTTCCCCATTGACTTTTTATCTTCTGTTTATTGTTTACATAGACTTTGATCTTTGTTATTGTTTACATTGTCTTTGTTTCTTTGTTTAATGTTTACATAGTTCTGATTACTGTAGCTTCCTATGTTACATATTTGCTCGATGCACTATTTGATTTATAAGTGCACTTATCATAACTAACTAGTGGATTTGTTCATCGCACAATTACATTGTGCAGTATGAATAAATAACTGATGGTATGCACTGATGTGTTGTTAAGTGCCTTCATGAATTAAGAGGTGACTTGTGATATTATTATACATTTGATAAAACAAGTTGGTGTCAAAGACTTGTTTCCCACGTAGATTGGTTAAACATGGATTTATACATTACATTATAAGTCTTTTACTATTAAGATATGAAATAAGATGAATTAATTATTCAGGTTTTGGACTCATATGTTAGACAACATGTCTACATTTGAGCACTTTATTGAGCAGGGATAAATCCCTTGGAAAGAACTGTGATAAATTAGAAGAATTTGCTACTGTTCAAAATGCCACGGCAATTTGAAATCCGGAAGAAAATAAAATGAAAGAACAAACTGAACAAAAGAAAATAGAGCTGAAAATTTAAAAACAAGCAGATGCTGGATGGATGAAAAAAGATCCAAATGGAAATGAAAAACGAAAAGAAGGGTAAGCAGAAGCAAAAAGCAGAAGAGAGAAAGTACAGGCTCATGCTGAAGAACAGAAAGTTACAGGCTGAGCCTGAAGAAAGAAAGTTTACATGCTGATGCTGAAGAAAGAATATTACAAAGAGAGGCTGAATGAAGAAAAGCACAAATGGAGCATTATAAAAACTCTTAGCTTGATTTACGAAAAGTTAAAAGTTGATGAACTTGGGTAATGCTAATGATTCGAAAAAGGTATCAATCTACTAATAAGTCTAATGCGGTTGATTTCAAGCTAATCTACCAGCATTCAATGCTTCCATTGACGATATAACGTTTTATCTAGAGAGATTTGAACGACATGTAAAGTACAAAACTTTTGGATAAATCACTTTACGTGTTATCATTTGTCCAAAAAACTTAAAGGTGATGCTTTGACTATGATAGGCATGGTAGATGAAACCTGACATGGACATTATGAGAAAGTCAGGGCTGTATGTAAAGAATACCAACTAAACGAAAGGATGTGCTATCTGTCTTCAATTTAAAAAATATGTTCCTGAAACTGGAGTAGATTCCTCTGAATCATAACCAAAGATACATAAATACTTTTACACAACGTTAGGGTATTTGAGGGTTGTACCTAAAGACAGAACATACGTATGAAGCACTTATGTACTTATCAGCTAAGATGACAAAATAAAGGACTTCTGACAATGAATCTTTTCTTTCTCTTTCTTCACGATCGTAAGCCTAAAAACGTAAATGAAACCTGGACTGCCATACTGTTAGCCATTATGTAACCACTGCGCAACCTGATGTAACCATTTAAGCAACACTAAAAGTAAAAGAAGGTCCTGCCAGATTGCTCTTCGTCATCACCTTAAAGTGCCCAAATTTCATCGCGGTAAAATATCAGGGTAACCCAACAAAAAGTTAATAAGAAGATTAGACCGTAATTATGCCATGCAATCATATTGATCAATTTCAGGGTGATTCTGTCTACCGCAGAACTGGGAGACAACCTGATACTCCACGGTAAACCTACTCCCTATATATTTTAGACATATTCACATAAGGTTAATCCAGTATAGAGGCAAATCTTTTCTCGTGAGACCTCAAAACCAATAAAATAGAGGTTCCTCAACAGTATAGAAAATGGTAAAGACAGTATACTAGAAACTGGAATTCCAAAACCAGAATAAACAACTACAGTAGAGAGTTTTAACTGGATAATTGGCAGAGGCAATAATGGTCGCGTAAGATCGCAACATAAAAGGAAAAGATATCAACAAACTCTGTACAACAAGAATCTCAGGGAACATATAAACAGAGTAATGATAAGTAAAGACCATAATGCTATCGTATGTTTCATCAGTTTGATTTGGTAGAGGCAAATAAATGTATCCCAATAGTGCAGTACTTTTATTTGACCCGACTACCCCTTAAAATAACAACTTTAACGCTGTGTCAAACCTCTTCCCAGCTCTTCCTGCCAATGTTGCACAATAGACAGGAGGGAGGTTGCTCTAATACTACATAATGAGGGTCTTGTGAATATGGTAATCCCAAGGTCTCAGTTTTAATTTTGATTCTGGATGTAACCAACTGTTGGAGTTAGGCAAGTCTCTATGTAAATCCATCCTGTGCTACAGGAAAGGTCATCAAATGTGTTACATTTATGGTGTCACTGAATTGGAAATAGTAAGGCCTACAGCCATAAATTACATAATGCTACTCCTTTTCTTTTACGGATAGTGTCCAGCGACAGAGCGTGTCTCCTTCTTCCAACCCTATTGCGGGACCTTGTTATTGTCGTATTCACGGAGTAAATGGGAATGTACCCCACAGCAAATTGCTGATAATGGGAAGAGCAAAACATCGAAGTCATTACCAAATGCGGGTGGTACACAAGGAGCACCATGCTCTGGATATCCACCGCAAAACTTCATTAACTGATAATAGATGAAGGAGAATAAGATAGCCAAAATTAGTCCACTTGATGATTTCACACGTGACTCAGTTTATAAAATTTGCAAGAAGAAGATCCTTCTTTACAAAAAATCTCCATTCTAGCAAAGAAGAAAAGGGATGATCCAAATCAGAATACATAATAGAAAGTCTTGGATTTCTATGAAGAAACGGCGTACCTTGTGCGTATGTGGTACAAAAGCCTCGCTTCGTCTACGTCCACTGATCATTTCACGAAATTCTTATGTGCCTAAGAGTATGAAGATTGCAAATATTGCAACATGCTCATGACTCGCAATGTGCTGGACATATGGGTTTTTCCCGTACAAAGTCGAGGGTTCTTGCGGCTTTCTTTTGGCCATTTGTGAGCAAGGACATACGAATGTACTGTCGCCCTTGCAAAGTATGTCAGGAGGTCAAATCTAAAGGACCACGACATGCTCCGCCTATCCAGGCTGCTGACATTCCTATTCGCCCGTTTCAAAAAATGGCAATAGATATTATCGGTCCTTTTAGAATTAAGTCGGCTAGAGGACATCAATTTATCCTTACATGTGTCGATATGTGCACACGTTGGCCAGAGGCAATACCTCTCAAGAGCATCTCAACTGCTGATATCGCAGACGCTCTTTGGCTGATATTTTCTCGCTTGGGTTTTCCCGGAGAAATATTGTCAGACCATGGCACTCAACTTATATCAGACACTATGTCACAGGTAATGTCTATGCTACACATTAAAAGGTCTCTCAGCAGTATCTATCACCCACTGTCTAATGGGTTAGTTTGAGCGTTTTGAATAGGACTCTAAAAACTTTACTTGGTAAAGATAACTGAAGATCATCCTCAAGATTGGGACAGGGTTTTACCCGCGGTCTCTCTTTGCTGTATAGAGAGGTTCCCCAATGAACACACAGGGTTTTCCCCTTTTGAACTTGTCTTTGGCGCGCAAACCGCGCGGCCCTAAATGTCTTTACTTCACGATCTAAACTACTGCACGATAATATTAGCGATGAGACTCAAATCTTCTCTTATGAGTATGTCATATGCTCTTAGAAAAGGATCATCGAGGCATGCAAAGCTAGCAACTTCTTCATCCGAATTTGCTAAAGAAAAGTGCAAAGGCAGTTTGCAAATAAAAATAGAAGATGTCTACGATAACACTTTGTTCCAGGTGACAAAGCTCTCGTTCTACTACTTCCTTCAGGGAGAACATACTTCTATATTGCATGGAAAGGTCCATATGCAATAGTCTCCAAAATTTCTGATGTCGACTATGTTGTCGATATTGATGGAAAGCATAAAACTTTCCACATAAATATGCTCACGGAATTTCATGAAAGACCAGACTATTTGCAGCCTATTTTCCAGGCAACGGACAATTCTCAAGTACCTCATGGTCAATGTACTACATCTGGCCCTGACAGTTATACAGGATGATGAAAAACTAACTTTTCTGATGTCAATCTTCCACTTCCCATCTGGTCCCACTTTCATTCGACGGAATCTTGGAAAAAACGTTACCGTTTCATCCCAAATCTTTCCGCTGAGAGAACATCGACAGTTCTTCGATGTTGCCAAAACATTTCAGGAATGTCCTTACAGACATCCCGGACACACACATGTCACATCGAACATGACATTGTGCTAACTGATCATAATCCCTATCAGAGTCAGACCCTATCCAATACCTATCCATTTCCAGTCTCAAGTCGAAAAAGAGTTGGATGAAATGATACGTTTGGAAATCATTGAACCATCCACTTCAGCATACTCTTCGTCTATGGTTATTGTTCGAAAGAAGGATAATAACATTCGCATTTGCGTAGATTATCGCAAATTGAACCAAGTTACGAAGTTCGATGCTGAACCTATGCCTTCATTAGAAGAGCTACTCAATAAACTTTCTAATTCTAGGTTCTTTACCAAACTAGATTTGTCTAAAGGTTATTGGCAAGTCCCGCTAACTGAACGTGCCAAACCTTTTACAGCTTTTTCTACACCTAGGGGTTTATTCCAATGGAATTTCATGCCTTTTGGTCTTATGAACGCCCCTGCTACATTCGTACGCAGGATGCGGCGAATTCTCGCATATCGTACAGATGTCATAGCATACCTAGATGATATCTGTCTATTCAGTGATTCTTGGGAAGATCACTATTTGGGTTTATCCGAATTACTGTCTACTCTTCGCGAGTATAACTTGACTGCAAACCCCTCTAAAGCCTTTATAGGATTTAGCGAGATTTCTTTCCTAGGTCATCGGGTTGGTCATGGTCTTTTAAAGACAGAGGACCACAATGTTTCAAAAATACTTAACATTTCGGTCCCTAAGACGAAGAAACAAGTGACGGAGTCTCTTAGGTTTTTGATCCAATTTTACGGACGATTCATTCCGAAATCTATCCTCCCATATGGCACCCCCGCTTTCTACTTTTATTGAAGAAAGGATCGCCTAATCTGATTCCGCTGGTCTCAAGAGTGTCAATCCTCATTGGACCAGGTGAAAACTCTATTTTCATCTCCACCTATCCTTAGGTTTACCTACTATTGAAAGACTTTTTGTTCTTCGAAGTGACGCTCGTCAACTGGGTATTTGGGCAGCACTAATGCAGGAGTATTCTGATACTCTGCATCCGGTGATGTATATCTCTAGTAAATTAAATGCTGCAGAAAAGAATTACTCGGTTTTAGACCGTGAGTTATTGGCTATGGTATGGTCTATTCTGAAGTTACAAAGATTTCTTCTAGGCGCACATTTCATTGTGGAAACCGACCAGAAAGCGCTTACTGCTATTCAGAGCAAAAACTTGAAGAGCTCGAGGTCCACTCGTTATGCCAATGGGTCTAGACAGCGCACCATTTCATCGTTTGTTCAACGGTGTGTGAGCTATCCGTGGTTCGAGTGCTAGATGAGAGATTGGCAGAAATTCTGTCCAGATTCCCACACGATTCCACATAAATTCTTCTGTCATATTATATTTCCTGATACAGTTCAATACTATTAATGACATATTAGCACATATTTTCTCACTTTTTGGGAATTGATAAACGTTGTACCATGTAATTTCTTTTTTTTTCTTTTCTGTTACCGATTTTGATGCAAAACATAAGAAGGCTTAGATTCTAGCGAAATAAACGAATTACGGGCCAAAAGATCACATGGCCACATTTAGTTGTTATATTTAATGATTGCATTAAGAGATTTAACATTTGTCTTAAACAGATTTGTGTTATAGAATATTTTCCCGCAAAGCACATCATTGAAGTCTTCGCGAGATTATTGTACATGTGGAACTTTGAAGTTATCTAGTCCTGTCCTGGATTGGGATGCGGATGATGTCCACATCTTCTTGTATTTATTGTCTACGAGAAACAGCAACATGTATTAGTAATTAATTTATAATCCATTATATAATGTACTCTTGTTTAAATATGTGTTATATTTATATTGCGGTATATTGGTATATTACACCGCTGTTTGCTCAACACTTTCAATATAATACTATGATTATAATATATTTAATTTCATAGATTTTGTATGAGTATAAATTTGACTTTCATTATGATATTGCCATCACTGTGGTGTGTGTTGGTGGCACCTTCCTGGGATATATACGGTATACTTAGATAAAATTTTTTCTCTACGGATCTGAGATAGCTAGCCTCATTTTTAGGCAATATATCCGCGCATCATACTTGCTTTGGGAGCCTTGGGTTTTTCTTCCGGCTCCAGGATAAAAAAAAATAAAATGAGTTTCATTTTTTTTCCCGAGGGTGCGGTAAGGTTACGCACAGATCAATTTTTTCTAAGTCTATTGTATGATCATTTTTTCCTAAAAAAAAAAATTGTATGATCATTTTTTGCTAAAGACATTGTGTTCTTCAGATTGACTGAAAAATGTACACTTTAATTTTTTCAGTCAAAGCTAACATAACTCTGGATAATTGAGAGTATCATTTATTTAAAATGAATGTTACCTCCTCTTGTGTCGAGACACGGGTCGGTTCACATTTTTATTAACGAAGTGTGACCATTCCTCCTTATTTGGTAGTATCGAGGTCAACTGTTGTTGGAATGTCTGAAACCTGTGTTGAGGTCTCTGTTCATGTCCAAATAAGGCTTCGATCTAGTTAAATCTTATCTCGAATGTTCCTAGATCGTCTGTTTGTTTGACTATTCAAGTGTAGAGGTTTCTGCGCATGTCCGGACGACGAGGCGTCTGGGAATTCTTCTTTGTCTGGGAGGACGATGAAAGATTGTGAAGCAGAGAAGACGTGGGGGGGGTTCGGCGTCCTCTGTGATTTATTAGGGAATTAGGTAGCCTTTTTTGTGAGTTAGTTATCTTACAAGGTCCTTCCACTTGAGTATTCTAAAACGCCTGGAGGCGTATGTTTTCTGTGGTGTGGATTATTCGAACGAAGGTAATACCTCATTTACATTTCAATCTGTAACTTTATTTATGTTTGAACAAATGGTCGATCTCTGCTCACGTATGCATTACAGAAAGGAGGGTTCTTCTAATAGATGATACGCCCCAGGGTATCTTCATACCTGAGATATATATGTAAACGGGTAATACTCAAGCCCGAAGGGACAGTTCTCTTTGTTCTATGAACGTCGCTGTGTGTCAGCGTTTATGCCTACATCAAGGTTAAGACTTGGGAATGCCTGTAAGGTCAGTTCGACCTGTACTCCTCAATGCTATTTCTCGTGATGCAAAACGATAACGACTTATTTATTACACCTGATCTGCCAGCATCAGGAGAGGAGTAAAGATAATTATGTATGTGTGCAGATGAAAATGCAGCTGACACTGTTGCACTAATGATAGTAAGGAATATTAATGCATCCAGCTCTGTGCCATATTATTTAGACAGAGTTATGAATATGTAATAACTTTATGACACTGTGAACCCTGAACTGTTGTTTAACCGCTATGACTAGATGAGGATTGGATCCTACATGAATATCAGTTGTCACCAATATTATTTCTGAATGCTACAATTGTTGAACTGTGATGTCTTATGACGTATGTTAACGTGACTGTCAATTGTGGAGTGCAATAAATGGTATATAAACGTCACGTGACAGTTTACCAATTCTATGACTTTGCAATGTCATTTTGCCTGTGCTGTACTCTGTGACTATCCAACTACTTTTACAACACGGCAACAATAAAAACCAGATAGGACACCCCTACAACACAACCACAAATCTACCCGGTGTCGATAGGGGTGGAGTACTTCAAGTCAGCCTAAATCCACCCTTATCAGGTCTCCTTACTGAGGACATGACCAAACCAGCTCCAGCTCTCTGCCAGCTATGATGGTGTTGCATGTCCTCTATGCTTGCTACGAGTAAGCAGGATTCTTGCTAGTGATGGCCATCTGGCCAAAAGATTCGGTGAATTTTTTCCCAGGCAATGCCGTGAGAAAACAGAGGACAATCGATCGACATTACCTTCTCTGAAAACTCCTCCAGCCCTCCGCACCATAGAGAAGCACAGAAAGCACATAGCTCTGATATAATCTACATAATTAGTGCTTGTACTGTATTGGGAGGACTTCCAGTCCTGTTGTTTAGGCCAAAGAAAGGCCGCCCCTGTCTTAAACATTCCGATGTTGCCGATGTCCTTGCCTCCCCCGCCGTCCGGTGTCACTATGCTTCCTAGGTATGTGAAGGTATCTGTCTGTACCAATTGCCGTTTCCTTACTGATAAGGGCCCAGGGTTGCTCACACTGAGCGTCATGACCTCAGACTTCTTTAAATTGATATTCAAGCCCACCCGCTGGCTAAACCCAACAAGTCCATCCGTTTTCCCCCGGATGTGCCGATGCGAATGTGCCAGCAGTGCAACGTCATCTGCATATTCCAGATCCCCCAATGTAGAAAATGTTGTCCATCCCATTCCTCCTGGACTGCCCTCTGTTGTCCGACGCATCACCCAGTCTATGACTGTTAAAAATAGAGTGGCCGATAAGGGGCATCCCTGTCGTACTCCCGCCCTCACCCCAAAGGCCAGGCCGCCCCACCCAACACCACACGCAAAGCTGGCACAGAGGCTTTCCACGATTGACACCACGCAGCCCGGAACTCCACAAGCCCCCAGTATCCTCCATAAACTGTCCCTATGTATGCTGTCGAAAGCCCCTTCAAAATCAACAAAATTAATGTAAAGCCGTCCTTGCCATCCCGAGCACTGCTCTATAATGTTCCTGAGAGTGAATATATGATCTACACATCTCCGGTTCCCTCCAAACCCTGCCTGCTCTTTCCTCAGCCTGCGGTCCACTGCCCCTGAAACTCCCTGTACAATTATCCTGCCTAGTATTTTGCTGGGAACCGAGAGAAGAGCGACTCCCCTCCAATTACCGCAGTCTGCAAGATCTCCCCCCTTGGGCAACCCGACAACCATTCCCCCGTTCCACTCCGATGGTGCCGTCCCCGCCCTCCAGACCCGCGCAAACAGTGGCTCCAATAGTTCCGCCGCTGGCTCAGGGTCTGTCCCAAATAGCTCCGCATTTAAGTTATCATGGCCCGGAGCTCTGCCGTTCTCCAACCCCCCCGACTGCTGTGATGACCTCTTCCTTGCGTGGAATGTCTGCATTCACATCTAGATCGTTTTCAGCCTCAGGAACATTCAATTGTGTCTCTGGTGGTTCCCTGCCCAGAGTCCCCCCGAAGTGCCCCGCCCATCCTGTTTCCTGTCCCTCTGCTGTCGCGATGAGATCACCCTGCCCATCTCCTACCAATGTAATACCGTCTGCACCCCGCTCTCCGCCGATGAATTTAGCCATTTTGTATACTGTGCTTTGTTCATTTCTCAGTGTTGCCTCTTCTGCCCGTCTTGCAAGATCATCTAGGAAATTCATTTTGTTGGCTCGGGTTTGACGTTTAACTTCCTTGTCCAGCTGACTGTACTGTTCGCTATATAGTTGCTTTAACCTGGGGGACCTCGCCTCCGCTTTCTCTCCCCTCATTTCCCCTCTCATCGCTATGGTGTCTAATGTTTCCTGTGCCATCCAGTCCCGCCTCTTCCTTTCCTGGAATCCCAAGCATGATTTGCTGCTTTCTTTGTATATTGTTGAAATGGTGTTGAAATTCTGGTCTATATCATCAGTCAATGTCTTTTCCTGACCTCTGGCAAACTGACATCGTTTCTTTACGTCGGCCGCAAAAGCTTTTCTGGCAAGGGAGTCCCTCAATCCGCTGATGTCAAACCTTCCCTGTGCAGCCACAGCTGGTGCAGCCCTTCCTAGCCTCACCTTCAGCCTTGCTACCACCAAATGGTGACCACTTCCCACATCTGCACCTCCCCCCACCCTCACATCCTGCAATGCATGTCCCCATCCACCGCCAACCATGACGTGGTCCATCTGGTCTCCGTCCCGACCACCCGGCGACTCCCATGCTAGTTTGTGAATTTCTTCACGTGGGAAGAGCGCTCCTCCAACGACCAGGCTGCCAATGCCACAGAAACCCATTAGTCCATCCCCACTTCCGTTTGCCGCCCCGCCGCCGCACCCCCCCCCCACCGCCCTCTCACCGCACGTATTGCGTGCACCAACTCTCGCACCGAGGTCCCCCACCACTACAACAAGATCATATCTAGGTGTGTCTTCCATTTCTTTCTGCAGTTGTTGATAGAATTCATCCTTGACCTCCTCATCGCTATCATTCGTTGGAGCGCAGCATTGTATTATTGTAGTGTTGGTGAATCTCCCTCTCAATCTTAATCTTATCAGTCTGTTGTTGATGGGTTTCCATTCCAGTAATGTCCTTTCTATTCCTTTCTGTAGAATAATGGCTACGCCTTCATTGTGCTGTCCACCCTCTCTTCCAGAGTAAAGTACTGTTTCTCCTGTTGCTGTTTTAACTTTTCCTGCCCCTGTCCATCTGCTCTCGCTTATCCCTAGAATGTGTAACCTATAGTTTCTCATTTCTGCCGTGACCTGTCTTAGTTTACCTGTCTCGTACATTGTCCTGACATTCCAAAAACCTATTCTTGTATCCTGTTTTGCGGTCAGGACATCCGTTTTCATGTCAGTGGCTTCCTTTCGGCTTTCACCACTGACAGTCATACGAGCCACAGACTCCGAATGTCCATCCCGCAGCAAAGTGTGGTCATTGATTGTTTTTTCCGTAACTTCATTGTTTTTTTTTTACACAGACAGGGGTGTCAGCCCTATGCTAAAACCCCCAACCTGGAGGACCAGGGTACCAGCTTTTGTCTGACCCCTACCCACACAGACCAGTCCAGCTTGGTTGAACCTACCAGGAGGCTGTGACGTGCTTCCAGCATATTGGACTGTTCCCTTCATGTCGTCATGGAATGACTTTATCATTTCCAGCATTTTAGAAGGGCAGCCTATTTTCAGGAGGATTTTGAAGAGTCCATCCCTACTAACCAGGTCAAATGCTTTTGTGAGGTCTATAAAGGCGATATATAAAGGCCTTTTCTGCTCTCTTGATTTTTCCTGAAGCTGGCGGACAGAGAAGATCATGTCTATTGTTGATCTACCAGCTCGGAATCCACACTGTGCCTCTGGATATATGCGCTTAAGATGACTTTGGCAAAAACCTTACCAACAATACTAAGAAGAGAGATGCCTCTGTAATTATTGCAGTCACTTCTGTCTCCTTTATTTTTATACAGTGTTATAATCTTGGCATCTCGCATGTCTTGAGGAATAATTGTCTCTTCCCAGCACTGGCACAGCATCCTATGCAGGGGATGTAATAGCGTGCTCTTACAGCATTTGATTAAATCAGGAAGAATCCCATCACTGCCTGGTGCTTTGCCACATGCCAAGCTATCAATGGCCTTGCTGAGTTCCTCTAATGTTGGTTCGGCATCCAGCTCCTCCATAGTTGGCAGACATTTGACAGCATCAAGAGCTGCAGGCGTAACGGTATTTTCCCTAGCGTAAAGCTCAGAGTAGTGCTCGACCTACCTCTCCATCTGCTTACCCTTATCGGTTAGCTTCTCTCCGCTGATGGTTTTTAGCGGTGCCGTCTTTTTTTTGGGGGGGAGGGGGGGGGGGGGGCCAAGTGCTTTCTTTATACCGTCATACATTTGTCTAATGTTGCCTGTTTGCGCTGCGATCTGGATGCTCTCACTGAGCTGGAGCCAATAGTCATTTGCACAGCGTCGAGCAGTTTGTTGAACTTTGCTTCTTGTAGCCTTCTCAGGATCTGTAGGTTCTAGCACTCGGTGAACGTTTGTATTCATTCATAGCACTGCGCTTAGCTTCAATGACAGGTGCCATCACATCTGATGAAGCATCAAACCAGTCATTTGACTTTGCCGTTTTCTTACCAAAGGTGGGCAAGGTGCAGTACTTTGGATGGATGGTGTTCCGTAGATGCTCCCAGTTCTCTGTAACAGTATCACCATGCTGAGGGCTGCTGAGCACTTTCTTGAAGGTCGCAGTAAATTCTGCGATCATGACAGGGTCTGACATCTTGCTGGTATCAATGCGTGGTTTCCCTTCATGTCTGACACGATAGAGTTTTCTTGGTTGTGCTCTGATTTTGCAGCAAACCAAGGAGTGATCTGTATCACAGTCTGCACTATGGTACGAGCGCGTGGAGAGCACAGACCTGAGAAGTGGCCTTCTGACGAGAATCAGGTCCAGCTGGTGCCAGTGCTTGGATCGTGGGTGTCTCCAAGACACCTTATGCTGGGGTTTTGTCTGAAAGTAGGTGTTGGTCACGCAGAGGTCGTAGTGGACACACAACTCTAAGAGCCGTTGTCCATTTTCATTCATCTTGCCAATACCAAACCTGCCCAGACATGAAGGCCATGAAACATTATCGACACCCACTCTAGCGTTAAAGTCACCAAGGAGAACAAGCTGGTATTCCCATAGCTGCAACTAAAAAGGTATTCCCATAGCTGCAACTAAAAAGGTATTCCCATAGCTGCAACTAAAAAGGTATTCCCATAGCTGCAACTAAAAAGGTATTCCCATAGCTGCAACTAAAAAGGTATTCCCATAGCTGCAACTAAAAAGGTATTCCCATAGCTGCAACTAAAAAGGTATTCCCATAGCTGCAACTAAAAAGGTATCCCCATAGCTGCAACTAAAAAGGTATTCCCATAGTTGCAACTAAAAAGGTATTCCCATAGTTGCAACTAAAAAGGTATTCCCATAGTTGCAACTAAAAAGGTATTCCCATAGTTGCAACTAAAAAGGTAGTTTCAAAATTTGCAACAAAAAAGGTAAAGGTAGTCCCATAGGAGATACTGCCACAAGGGAGTGAAGTGTTAGAGACTTTACCATACTAGGGAGAGGAACTAGTTCTCTTCATCGCAGCCTTTGCCTTCCCTAACTCTAGCGCATAGCCAAGTGCCTATTTACAGTCGGGTATATTGGAGTTTGATGCTACAAGGAAACCGGGAACCAATAACTTTGCTGCTATGCCAGCCGGACGTTCAAAGAGATCTACACTTACCTGAGGGTTGAAAATCAAATGTTAACCAGCGTAACAAGGAAGTATGATGGAAAGTCTTTATTAAAGAAAGTAATTTTATACATTTTCCTGGGAAATTTAATCTCATCAGTATAGCTCATAATGTTCTATTGATTGTTAACACTGACGTTTAATGTTTACTTTCAGAGTCCGCTTGCAAGCTGGAGAGAATTAGAAAGAGACAGTTCCTAGACTGCTGTCAGAAATCTGCTAAGGTAATACAAAGTCAGTTAGAAGTAAACAATTAGACTGCAGTCTTGGAGTTATGTTGATGATTATAAATCATATATTTTAAATCAAACTACAATAAATACAAGAAAGTAGGCGTAATGACTTTCGCTGCCACGTCAAACTTTTATAACACCGCACATTTACTGACGCACAATTAAGATGACGTGTTATATATTCGCAGACGGGACCTCAAGACGCAGCAATAAAGACCGCAGTCAGCGACTCATAGCTTGACTGCCTGCGTCGGACAGCGAACAGAGTTCAAGACTGCACACTCCACTCCACGTCTGGTCTGGAAAACAGTCTGCATCTGTGCAGTATGGCAGCTGTGGACCGAAATGGAAGGCAAACCCGACCTAAAAAATATGCCGTGCAGAAGTCGATTGTGTCACCGAAAGGTGCAGATAACAGCCGTTCAAACGCAACCACCGTCCTTTTCAGGACGAACGAAGAAGAAGAAGAAGAAGAATATTCGCAGACAAGTTTCACAACTCTCTAACCGCATCTTCAATTGCAAATCTCAGTCCATGTTAAAGCCAAGTATTCAATCTCATGTTCTCATGTTCTGCGTCTTTCGTTCAATTTTTTATTGAATGTCTTTTCATCCTGTTCATGTCTATCTCCAACTCTGTTCATGTCTATCTCCAACGCTGTTCATGTCTATCTCCAACTCTGTTCATGTCTATCTCCAACTCTGTTCATGTCTATCTCCAACTCTGTTCGTTTTGTGTTTGTTGATCTCACCTCAATTTTTTTTTACCGTAAGGATTCTAGAAGAAGGACTGTCCTGCAATGCTATCAGCTAGTTATATCCTCTATATCTCTTATCTATTTTTTATAACGTCTGTCGGTTTGTCCCCTACAGAAAGAGGGGACGCCATAGTGTTTTCGGTAATGAAATTTAGACATTAATTGTATTGTTTCCCTTAACATTAATCTTGGGTCACTATATCTATGGATTTCCCATTTAAAAAAAAAAAGGATTCAACAAGATCAGGGGTCGCTATTTTATTTACCCCCCCCCCCCCCCCCCCAAAAAAAAAAAATAAATAAATAAATAAATAAAGAGGACATGATTGGAGTAGATTTGCTGGAGGTGAGATGTAAAGTTGTATAGAGGTACAATAGAGGATTTGGCTGGAATAAATGTACTTGAGGTAAGAGGGACAATGGTGGACATTATTGGAGTAGATATGCTAGGATTGAGAGGTATGGTGAAGGACATAATTTGAAGGATGTGCTGGAGGTAAGAGGTACAATGGAGGACATGATTGGAGTACATGTGCTGCAGGTGAGAGGTATGGTGGAAGACATGATTAGAGTAGATGTCCTGGAGGTGAAAGGGATGGTGGTGGACATAATTGGAGTAGATGTGCTGGAGGTGAGAGGTATGGTTGAGGACATGATTGAATTAGACGTGGTTGTAAGAGGTACAATGGAGAACATGATTGGAGTAGATATGATGGAGGAGAGATGTATAGTTGTTATTGGGTTAATCCGAGAATTAGCCGTGGACGGTTGGTCCTGGTTGCTCAGATAATAATGGTGGCTTAGATGTACCGCAACTAGGTGATATATTAAAAGTTCAGTTTTTTTTTTACTTCGGGCAACGCCGGGTATTTCTGCTAGGGTCCTATAAATCGCTATTGTGATCTTTCCATCTCTTGTTCCACTCGCACTTGTCTGGTTCTTGTCATCATTTGTTCTACTGACACTTGTCAGGTTCTTGCTATCTCTTGTTCTACTGACACTTGTCTGGTTCTTGTCATCTCTTGTTCTACTGACACTTGTCTGGTTCTTGTCATCTGTTATTCTACTGACACTTGTCTGGTTCTTGTCATCTGTTATTCTACTGACACTTGTCTGGTTCTTATCTTCTCTTATTCTACTGACACATGTCTGGTTTTTGTCATCTCTTGTTCTACTGACATTATCTATTCTCTTGTATGGGTGTGAGGGCTGGACACTCACTGCAGATACGGAGCGAAGGATTCAGGCTTTCGAGCATAAATGTTATAGAAGAATTTTGCGCATTTGCTATAAAGAGCACAAAACAAATGTCTATGTTAGAGAGAAGATAAACACCTATGCAGGCCACCAAGAACCACTTTTGTCAATAGTGAAACGTCGAAAGCTTGCCTGGTTAGGGCATGTAACTCGTCATGACTCCCTTTCGAAAACGATCCTCCAGGGAACAGTCGAAGGTAAACGGAGAAGAGGAAGGCAAAGAAAATCCTGGGCTGATAACATCAAAGAATGGGCAGGACACGGTTTTTCCACACTTGTACGCATTGCTGAGAATAGAGAGCAGTGGAGGACCATGTCTGCTGATGCTTCCACCATGGCACCCCTACGACCCATGACGGGTTATGGGTTGAGATGATGATGATGTTCTACTGACACTTGTCTGGATCATGCCATCTCTTATTCTACTGACACATGTCTGGTTCTTGTCATCTCTTGTTCTACTGACACTTGTCTGGTTCATGCCATCTCTTATTCTACTGACACTTGTCTGGTTCTTGTCATCTCTTGCTCCACTGACACTTGTCTGGTTCTTGTCATCTCTTGTTCTACTGACACTTGTCTGGTTCTTGTCATCATTTGTTCTACTGACACTTGTCTGGTTCTTGTCATCTCTTATTCTACTGACACTTGTCTGGTTCTTGTCATCTCTTATTCTACTGACACTTGTCTGGTTCTTGTCATCTCTTATTCTACTGACACATGTCTGGTTCTTGTCATCTCTTGTTCTACTGACACTTGTCTGGTTCTTGTCATCATTTGTTCTACTGACACTTGTCTGGTTCTTGTCATCTCTTGTTCTACTGACACTTGTCTGGTTCTTGTCATCTCTTGTTCTACTGACACTTGTCTGGTTCTTATCATCTCTTATTCTACTGACACATGTCTGGTTCTTGTCATCTCTTGTTCTACTGACACTTGTCTGGTTCTTGTCATCTCTTATTCTACTGACACTTGTCTGGTTCTTGTCATCTCTTATTCTACTGACACTTGTCTGGTTCTTGTCATCTCTTGCTCCACTGACACTTGTCTGGTTCTTGTCATCATTTGTTCTACTGACACTTGTCTGGTTCGGGTCATCTCTTATTCTACTGACATTTGTCTGGTTCTTGTCATTTCTTGCTCACTGACACATGTCTGGTTCTTGTCATCATTTGTTTTACTGATACTTGTCTGGTTCTTGTCATCTATTGCTCCACTGACACTTGTCTGGTTCTTGTCATCTCTTGCTCCACTGACACTTGTCTGGTTCTTGTCATCTCTTGCAACACTGACACTTGTCTGGTTCTTGTCATTTCTTGCTCCACTGACACTTGTCTGGTTCTTGTCATCTCCTATTCTACTGACACTTCTCTGGTTCTTGTCACCTCTTATTCTGCTGACACTTGTCTGGTTCTTGTCATCTCGTATTCTACTGACACGTGTCTGGTTCTTGCCATTTCTTATTCTACTGACACGTGTCTGGTTCTTGTCATCTATTGTTCTACTGACACATGTCTGGTTCTTGTCATCATTTGTTCTACTGACACTTTTCTGGTTCTTGTCATCTCTTATTTACTGACACTTGTTTGGTTCTTGTCATCTCTTATTCTACTGACACATGTCTGGTTCTTGTCATCTCTTGCTCCACTGACACATGTCTGGTTCTTGTCGTCTCTTGCTCCACTGACACATGTCTAGTTCTTGTCATCTCTTGCTCCACTGACACATGTCTAGTTCTTGTCATCTCTTGTTCCACTGGCACTTGTCTGGTTCTTGTCATCTCTTGCTCCACTGACACATGACTGGTTCTTGTCGTCTCTTGCTCCACTGACACACGTCTAGTTCTGGTCATCTCTTGCTCCACTGACACATGTCTAGTTCTGGTCATCTCTTGCTCCACTGACACATGTCTAGTTCTTGTCATCTCTTGCTCCACTGACACATGTCTGGTTCTTGTCATCTCTTGCTCCACTGGCACTTGTCTGGTTCTTGTCATCTCTTGCTCCACTGGCACTTGTCTGGTTCTTGTCATCTCTTGCTCCACTGGCACTTGTCTGGTTCTTGTCATCTCTTGCTCCACTGACACTTGTCTGGTTCTTGTCATCTCTTGCTCAACTGACACTTGTCTAGTTTTTGTCATCTCTTGCTCCACTGACACTTGTCTGGTTCTTGCCATCTCTTGCTCTACTGACACATGTCTGGTTCTTGTCATCTCTTGCTCCACTGACACTTGTCTGGTTCTTTTCATCTCTTGCTCCACTGACACTTATCTGGTTCTTGTCATCTCTTGCTCTACTGACACTTGTCTGGTTCTTGTCATCTCTTGCTCCACTGACACTTGTCTGGTTCTTGTCATCTCTTGCTCCACTGACACTTGTCTGGTTCTTGTCATCTCTTGCTCTAATGACACATGTCTAGTGCTTGTCATCTCTTGCTCCACTGACATTCATCTGGTTCTTGTCATCTCTTGCTCTACTGACACATGTCTGGTTCTTGTCAGCAGCTCCACGCTGTTGATCTTGTCATCAGTTCCAGATTCTTGATCTTGTCGTACCACTTCAATTATTCAGTTCTGCACAACCAACCACTCATGAACGTCTGCAGCTTTCTGGATATCACGTTTGTTGTTCTCCGTGTGTCACATCCATACAATAGTACTGACTTGACTTTTAAGTTGAAGATTCTGATTTTTGTGTTGGACCTGATTTCTCTTGATCTACATATATTTCCCAAAAGGAGTAAAAGCTTCTCTAACCTTTTTTATACTTATTTTTGATATCATTATCTGTCCCCTCAACTGTGTCTATATTTCTGCCAAGAAGATTATGTGTATGAGTTCATACCTTGTAGCTGTGTTATCCCCAGTGCAACCTGGCTTTCATTCCTGCATTTATTCTCATAATCTTTGCCTTTTCCCTGTGTATTTTCAGACCAACTTGCTGTAACCACTTGTGACAAAACAATCTCGATCGTTATATTTTTCTGTGACATCCTTTAATTTCTTCTGTGCTCTTCCCTTTCCTTTATCTCCTCCCCGCTTACAGTATTTGTTGTTTTCGCTTCATAGTTCAAGGTTTCTTGTCATTTCTGGGCCTAATTGACCATCCCTTACTGATTGTTTTGATCGTTGATTTTCGTTTGAAACCATATTGACCCCTGGTGGTGTAGACTGTAGAGTGAAGTGTCTGTGTACGATTGTGTAACAAGCTTCCGACTAGACAGTAAGGCACGAATTAAGCGTTGGAGTGGAATTACCACCTGGACCTATCGTTTATAGCTAGTTCGGCCTAATG
Organism: Oreohelix idahoensis; assembly: GCA_024509875.1. Lineage (NCBI taxonomy): Eukaryota > Metazoa > Mollusca > Gastropoda > Stylommatophora > Oreohelicidae > Oreohelix > Oreohelix idahoensis. The sequence goes on along the minus strand of JAMPIV010007610.1, from coordinate 16,410 downwards.
TTAACTCCGAATTTCTGTCTGGGAGGTTTTTGCCTGATAAGTTGTTAAAGTTTGCATATGCCGTGCCCAAAAATACACGGTAAATGTTAATCTAGTGACAGATTAAGACACGGACAATAAGATAACAAATGGGATTTTCTGAGCACGACAGCGACGAAACGTTTCCGCCCAGATTTTGTTGTAAGCAATAATTACAAGATAGTGAAATCTTCAAAGACATTATCAGTAATAGATCTCAGAAGTAGTAAGTGTAAAAATGATAAAAAAAACCAACGGAAGAGGTAAAACTTTATATGGTCATGTAAGTCAGACGCCTGAATATTTAGATGTCAGGAAGAGAATTTTAGTTTATGTTGTCTTGAAGAATATTCTAGATAAACGAGGGTAGTGGGGGATAGACCCGTACCAAAATCAGCAGTTATGTATGGTTTTGTATTTGAGATGCAATTATATATGCTGTTTTTGACTGGACTTCTCGCCCACGAAGCAATATGGGCGGGTAAGCGAAAATTGTCGATATAATCTAGCGCCCTGTGAGCCTACTTCACTTACTTCCACTTTTTTCAAGGAGAAATCATAGACAGCCAGGAACACAGAATATCAGGACCCAAATATCAGACAGACCAGATGACCGGACGTGAATTCTATGATTAGAAGATAGTAGCCCTGGAGAACCCACTTTGTGCATTAAGTTCTAGGATCCCAGTTCAAGTGCTAAGAATTAAACACATAACTCACCTGGAAAGACAGCATCTTAAATCAGTTGTCCGACAATATTTGGACGCTATCTGTGCAAAAAATTCTGCGTTAATTCGCCCGACAACTCGAAGTAAGTTGTAATATGTATTTTATCATTTTATATTTGCATTTTTTACGGGTACAATTTACTTGTGCATGTACAGTCGCACATGAGGCTGGCAGCTTCATCACTGCAACAACGTGACACATGAACTACCACTGCAAGAGCTGGTGACTGCTTCGTGCGGGTTTCCTCATAATGAATCAACAGCAGAGGTTGCCCCAGGACCCATTGAGAGCAGGTAGTAGACGATTGTGGTGGGTTTAGATGTTATGAATGTTGGTGTTGTATTTAATTTGTAACTGAGTGAGGTCAAGCTGTGAAGGCCCCTGAGTCTAACAATTGATGGGGTGTGTTCTCAGGGAACCTTTCTGCTACCACCCTAAGATCTCACTCAGAGTTATATTTTGCACTAGAATAAATGATGACTACGTCTAAATGTCTAGGGTAATGTAATTGTGGTCTGATGGTAACCCAATACACAAACACACACAGATATTAAATTCTATGATCAACTCAACTAACACTGTGTTTTAAATTTGGTATTTAACAAATCTTTTTACAATTTATTTTGTCCTGAACCTAATATTATTTTGGTCAGGACTAGCAAAATCAAAAGAAATCAATTTATATATATATATATTTATAGGCAAATTCAAATAACTAAAAAGGACAATCTGTCCAAGAGCATAATATGAAATATAATAATGGTGTTGTTAAATATCTAACTACTTATTACTGGTACTAGATGGCGGGTTGGGGTGTTTACATCATTCCCATATCCTTATTTCACAAATCTTCTTTTCATTTTATTAGGTGGAAATGTTGTTTTAGTAATACAATTAGTTTATAATATATTCTGTTGTTGAATTGTCGCGCGCCAGATTATATTCACTTAACTGGCACGTGTAGTTGAAATACAGTTGTCTTTCCGGCCAACGGCCACTGTCTCACTTGTCCAGAGGTAATATGGTAGAGAGCTTGTACCAATATTACTACTCCAGTGGTAGAGAGCTTGTACCACTAGATAAACTTCCACAATCATACAGATTCTTCCCTCAGGAAAACTGGCACTCGACTAGTGCCAGTAAGAAACCCTGCAATATGAAATTTATGTTTCCTTCTTTACATAGTATTTATGCTACCATTTCCACAAACAACACATTCAAAATAAAAGAACATGGTCAGATCTCTCTGACCAACCCAGCTCATCCTCATAGATTGATGTTACAGTTTGTACCAGTTTTCGTTTTCCTCTCTCCTAATGGCTGCAACACCTCTGCCATTATCATTGATCTTTTTCCATAAAATATGATAGGTGATATGATCCTTGATGACAACCTATATAATCATTTGGTTCTACCTCTCTGGTAGTTTGTAAATATGGTGGATGAAGCAAGTCAAACTTCTGGTCTATCAATCGACCTGTTTAAGGGAATTATTTTCTACAAATGGCGTTCAGCCTTCCAATTTTTTCCTCAATACCCCCTACGCTGGCTAATAGAAATCGGCGTCTACCAAATTTTGAATTCAAAGTTTAAAAAAAAAGAAAAACAAAACTCCAAAGAAATAGGTGTTCCGCTGTCGGTTGGTCCGTCCGATCTTGGCATTACATCTAAAAATAAGCTTGATTTTTGGGCTAAGAAATATTCAATTCCACCTCTCACTTACTCCTAGATTTCCCCACTTGGTTTTGTCTTACTCTCTTATGCCCCTTTTTTCAAAATTGCGTCCCCAAATGTTACCGCTAAGTTAAGCAAGGACGATAGTCCGTTCGTCAGTCTGTTCTAACATATATAGTATTATTGCAATATCTTGGGTATTAATTGGACGATTTTGTAAATTAAAATATATTAGTGATCAGGAGATCCTGATCCTCAAAACTATCCAGGTTTTATGGCCCTATGTATTATATTTCGTATTTCCATATTTTTTCCATGTTAGTCGTCAATATTATTTGAATCTAGAAAACTACCATCTTTTCCCCCTCTCGCTATCATTTATTCAAACTAAAACGACAATGTCTGTGTTACGTCAGAAAATACGCTACCATACAAAAAAAAATTGAGGGCTGTGTGTGTGTTTATATATTTCCACTGCGTGACTATAGGACGATACAAGTCTTTGCCTTGCGTCGTATTTTCAAATCTGCCACTAGCCATATCGCGCGTACGTTACAATTTGTGATTCCAAACAACGCGTGTCGATGGCGGTCTTCTGTCGCTCCTTTCCCCTCCTTTCGTGTCTCTCACTCCGTCTAACACAAAATTTACGCCTTGATTTTTTTTCAAACATGTTATATTTATTTTCCCCTACAGTAAGGCCTATTGAAAGCGATACGTTTGCAGGCGGGGCGAAGAAGCTAATTGCAACCCAATATTTTATTTCTACCTTATTTAGACTTTATATTCTATAATGTTTTATCTAATTTATCGATTGTATTGAGGATATCACTACAACGGTACTATCATGGTTTACATCGTTGTTATATAAGCACTTTAGTATATTATATATATATATATATATATATATATATATATATATATATATATATATATATATATATATATATATATATATGTGTGTGTGTGTGTGCATGTGTGTGTATGTATATTGCAACTGTTGTCTTCCGCTATCCAAAAGCACTTTGATCCGACTCACTGAGGTATCATTAACACTAGGGGTGGGTAAATTATTCTGAGAAAGATGGAAGTGGTGAATGGAAGCAGCAGGCGCTTAATGTGCATGTCAGGGACCCAGTACTCAAAAGAGGTATTTTTTTTCTGCTAGTTTGTGATACAATTCGTGGTACAAGTTGCCAGCAGTCTACGCTTGACAACATTAGAAGTTACTTCGGCGGTGTGCAAGAAACATGCTGCAACATAAGATTTGACTATCGACAAGAAGCACAGTCCAAAACACATGCGGGACCCAACAGCGGCTGAAGCAGACGCCAACCATCTGACTCCACACTGAAAGCTGAGAATCAAACAAGTGAAACCTATGAACTATCTCCCCAAAGGTTTCACCACTAAGTTAAATCATCCTATAATGATCAATAGCATGGGTTTTTTTTTTTCTAAACAAAGTTATTTATTTTGAATATTGTTCAACTCTAAGTGATTATTAAACCTGTTGATCGATAACTTCAAAGCTATTGTTAGATTAATCACTACTGAGTGAAGTGTATGTCTGCACCCGTATGACTCATATTGTGTTAAGTAACCTAAACATATAGAACTATACAATTAATAATTGCTGAATCGCTTTCAGCTGGGGGCTAAAAACCCGAGCAATATTTACTTCACAGAAGGGGGTGGGAAGATAACAAGTTTATGGCGGCTTAGATAATCTCAGTTATGCTTGATTTTTTTCATTTACCTTTGAGCCCCCCCCCCCCCCCCCCCCCCCCCCCCCCCCCCCCCCCCCCACCCGCCAGCCCCCCCCTCCCTCCCCATCCGAAATAGAAGCATCATCATTCTTCCATTTAAATCTCTGCCAAGAGTAATCTTGAGCGAATGTTGATACCTTTGAAAATCCTCATCATTATACTCTATCGTTTGGCTATCGTTGGACTACTACTGCGGAGCAGGGTAGACGAAAACCGTGACACCTTTCATCAAGCACTTTTATGTTGTCTTGCATCTGATTATGTTAATGAGACAGAAGAGCCAATACTTCGGCACAATGTAGGTCATCAAGATGTTTTGTCATAGTCCAGCCAATTCTTTTTTCTTGGCTGAAGTCGATGTTTTCATATCCCAATCTATAGAAAATAAGAGAAATGGCGACAAGAGAAATGCGTGTCGCACTCGAGCTCTTATCACAAACATTTCTGAAGCTGTTTTTCATGGACAATTCTACATTTCATATCTTCATATGTTTTCTTTAATAGTTTAATGAAATTAAGGATATTTTATAATGCCTCATCAGTTTCCCCAGTGATTCTCTGTCTAAACTGTCAAATGCCGTTTTATAATCCATAAATCTGAAGTGAGATCAACTCCAGGACATTTTGTCTGCCATGACAGACGTGGCTGCCTGATCTGAACATACTCTATTTTTCTAAACCTGCTTATTTTCTCTCAAATCTCTGCTTCTTGTGTCTTTTAATCTCTCCAGGATGTTTAATATTGTCGCTTGCACTGATAGTAACATTATTCCTCTGTAATTTATGCACTCTTGTAAATCTCCCTCCTTTGGTAACTTGACCAGAAATCCTTCCTCCCAGTCTGCTCACTAGTGTGTGTATGCTCTTTTATTTGTGTCATTGAGAAAGCTATTGAGTGCTTATAATTCTGCTAGATTGGCACTGGTGTATGAAATACTAGTGAGGACATATGCTTCAATGCAAAGTCGACAGAACAGCCAGAATACAACACCAGGCTGACAGAAGCATTACTGGAGCGTTGAAATCAACCACATTATTGGAAATAAACAAAATGACAAACAACAATCCATGAATGAGACAAACGACTACAACAGACAGAAGGCTCACAATGAATGACAGACTAAACAGTTATGGCCCCGGTAGACTCTAGAGATGCTGCTTTAGTAAAAAAAAAGAAATAGCTATAAAACTGCCCCAGTCATTATATTAGACCCTGCACAGACGAACGAAGAGGCCTAAGAATAACCGACACAGTTCCACCCTGGAGAACTAGATTCCAAGAGCTGGTTGACAACATACCACACCTGCTGAAAAAAACCAGACAAAATGATTGCAGAGTGAAATGTTTGTCGCTATGGAATACATATGCCGACCACATCACCCCTAGTGTGCCGACGGTCAAGATAATATGGGCCTAACACCATATTCCCAATATGCCTCAATGGGCGTGTAACGGGTTCCTTTTTTCCTTTTCCTTTATGGAATACAGTAACAAACGTAACCAACGAAAGAAGGCACCCAGGAGAAAACGTCGAAAGAAGCATAAGGAAAATAAGCAATTGAGGGCTGTCACCTCAGGGACGCATTCCCATCGTCAGTTATTGACTGAAGGGCTGTCACCCCAGGGGCGCATTGCCATCGTCAGTTATTGACTGAAAGGCTGTCACCTCAGGGGCGCATTCCCATCGTCAGTTATGACTGAAGGGGCTATTATTATATATATATATATATGGATGGATGGGTGGATGGATGGATGGATGGGTGGATAGATGGATAAATAGATAGACAGATAGACAGATAGATAGATAGATAGATAGATAGATAGATAGATAGATAGATAGATAGATAGATAGATAGATAGATAGATAGATAGATAGATAGATAGATAGATAGATAGATAGATAGATAGATAGATAGATAGATAGATAGATAGGCATCTTTGTTTAAAACAAAAAAAACCAAAACATAGAAACAAATCTCTGAGTATATCGACATCTGTTTAACTAGAAGTTTTGGATAAATCGGGGGTTTTTTCTGTCCTAACTCAGTTTTGGACTCGCTTAAGAAGGAGTTCTGATTTTACGATTAAGTTAACGTGGCTGTACAGACGAACTTTGGGTGGTAGACTTTAATGTTTAAATTCATAGCTAAATTTGTCACAATGTATGATGATCTGGGAAAATAATTATTTCCCCGAATCGCGAGAAATCGCGTTTCAGAAGGCGAGACGGCTACAGGAGTATGCATTTCATATAACAGGAACATTGGAAAGGTCGTGAGTAAAGATCTGATAACTCCTACAAACTGATGACCTGTGCTACAGTAGCTTCATAGCGCTGGGAGAGGACATCTGCGTAAAGCGTTCTGCAATTTAAAATAATCTTGACTTTGTTTCTCTTGTGACCATTTTATAGCCGCATGTACAAGATCTCTTGTGACCACTTTATAACCGTATGTTTAGTATCTTTTGTGACCACTTTATAGCCGCATGTACAGTAACTCTTGTGACCACTTTATAGCTGCAAGTACAGTATATCTTGTGACCACTTTATAGCCGCATGTACAGTATCTCTTAAGACCACTTTATAGACGCATGTACAGTATCTCTTAAGACCACTTTATAGCCGCATGTATAGTTTCTCTTGTGACCACTTTATAGCCGCATGTACAGTTTCTCCTGTGACCACTGTATAGCCGCATGTACAGTATCTCTTGTGACCACTTTATAGCCGCATGTACAGTATCTCTTAAGACCATTTTACAGCAGCATGTACAGTATCTCTTGAAACCACTTTATAGCCACATGTACAGTATCTCCTGTGACCACTTTATAGCAGCATGTACATTATCTCTTGTGACCACTTTATAGCCGCATGTACACTATCTCTTGTGACAACTTTAGAGCCGCAAGTACAATATCTATTGTGACCACTTTATAGCTGCATGTACAGTATCTCTTGTGACCACTTTATAACCGCAAGTACAGTATCTCTTGTGAGCACTTTATAGCTGCATGTACAGTATCTCTTGTGACCACTTTATAGCTGCAAGTACAGTATCTCTTGTGACCACTTTATAGCCGCATGTACAGTATCTCTTAAGACCACTTTATAACCGCATGTACAGTATCTCTTAAGACCACTTTATAGCCGCATGTACAGTATCTCTTGTGACCACTTTATAGCCGCATGTACAGTTTCTCTTGTGACCACTGTATAGCCGCATGTACAGTATCTCTTGTGACCACTTTATAGCCGCATGTACAGTATCTCTTAAGACCACTTTACAGCAGCATGTACAGTATCTCTTGAGACCACTTTATAGCCGCATGTACAGTATCTCCTGTGACCACTTTATAGCAGCATGTACATTATCTCTTGTGACCAATTTATAGCCGCATGTACACTATCTCTTGTGACCACTTTATAGCCGCAAGTACAATATCTCTTGCGACCACTTTATAGCCGCATGTACAGTATCTCTTGTGACCACTTTATAGCCGCAAGTACAGTATCTCTTGTGAGCACTTTATAGCTGCATGTACAGTATCTCTTGTGACCACTTTATAGCCGCAAGTACCGTATCTCTTGTGCCCACTTTATAGCCGCATGCACAATTTCTCTTGTGACCACTCTATAGCCGCAAGTACAGTATCTCTTGTGCCCACTTTATAGCCACATGCACAGTTTCTCTTGTGACCACTCTATAGCCGCATGTACAGTATCTCTTGTGACCGCTTTATAGCCGCATGTACAGTTTCTCTTGTGACCACTGTATAGCCGCATGTACATTATCTCTTGTGACCACTTTATAGCCGCATGTACAGCATCTCTTGTGACCACTTTATAGCCGCATGTACAGTTTCTCTTGTGACACCTTATAGCCGCATGTACATTATCTCTTGTGACCACTTTATAGCCGCATGTACAGTATCTCTTGTGACCACTTTATAGCCGCATGTACATTTTCTCGTGTGACCACCTTATAGCCGCATGTACATTTTCTCTTGTGACCACTTTATAGCCTCATGTACAGTATCTCTTGTGACCACTTTATAGCCGCATGTACATTATCTCTTGTGACCACTTTATAGAAGCATGTACAGCATCTCTTGTGACTGTCACGTAGAGATTATGATCAATACATTTTCTATTTGTTCTCTTCTTTTCTTCACCCGTGTCCTCTATTTTATTATCACTCTTTACCTTTTTCCTGTATTTTTCGCATCCATTCGTTTGCGAAAAATATTTTCTTCCCCATTCTCAACTTTACCGTTTTCTTTCTCATACTGGTAAACGCATTTATGACATAACGTGTCAGAGAGAGAGAGCGTTTAAATGCATTCTATTGCATTAGGTGTCAGTGGACGAAACTGTGAATATATTCGTCTGGCCAGACATAGGAGCAGACATATGTCTACAGCATTCCCTGCACCAGACGAAATACACTGTGAATATTCGCTTTCGCCAGACCTATAGGCGACAAATTTGTCTGCATTTTCACCTGCCACAACGAGTTGCATCGGCTGAGCGCTCAGTGAGGCGCGATAGCCGACATCTCCTCGGCGCAGTTTGAGACATTTGTCTGGAAATCCCAGCTGACAAGGCACTCACTGTTGGCCTGGTCAGCGTGAGGTGTGAAAACGCACGAGTGTCAGTTCATGGTAGTCTTCTAGTTGATGTAAGGTGTTTTAGACGGAAAGGGGAGATTATTTCGTTTGGCGAAATAAAGTTGGGACCCTTTGTCTGGTAATAGATATAACCAGAATGTTAAACTTTATTTTCATTCAGTCCTCAAAATTCGCAGTAGACAGGTTGTTCGTGAATAGAATAAGCTGTATAGCGAAGCCCTAGTTTGTTCGGAAATTTACCGAGCTCTAGACTTCAAATAAATATATCAGCGTATAATTCTAAAGTGTGCGATTACCTGTAGTTCTGTGTGTTGATGTATATATATATTATAATAATTATCTAATATTTTGTGAAGTGTTTAAAGTGATAATCGCTTATTTCATATTTCACTAGTTACATTTGGTGAAGAGTGCTTAGTTATATAGTCTGTATTATTTTCTAGTGACGTGTTTCAGTAGAAAGCAGAATAAATTATAATTTCTAGCTCAAACAACAATGTAGCTATAACGAATTTAATTTAACTGCTAAATAATCAGACGGGAACAATTTTTCTAAACTAACTTATAATGCTAGATGCCTCATGAGTGTTGACGGAATACGTATGTATTCCTAATTCATGAGGATTGATGATTTTTAAATATATAACTTATTGCACGGGAAGTTTTAAATGATAAGTCAAGCTGTACGCTTGCATTTTAAAAACGTAAGTTATATTGAGTACATAATATGTAACATATTTCATATGTGTTTTTTCTTTATTCAGTGAATACTGGGGTAACCCAAACTTTGTCGGCGTTTTGTACAGAGACATACCTAATAAATGCTTATACTGGACCTTTGAGCCAGCGCATATTTCTACACTAACTCTAATGTACATGCTGCCTTGTGGCGAGAAAAATTACAGAAATCTAAAACATTAACTTTCCGACATTGTTGACAAAGTGTGTGGTGAACCAAGATTATTTGTTGAGAGAAGTTGTCCACCTGTCATCTTCCTAATTAAGGGAAACCTCGTGTTCTGACATTGTGTGCTCGTTTAAGCCTAATTCTTACCTCGTGAGTCAAGTGACACTAACTTTAGTCTGAAATAACTATCGCATGAAGCAGACGCTCCCCGGATCCATTTTGATGAAACCAACAAACAAATCTACAGAGCTGGGATCCGCTTCAGTTAACGACAGTAACAGATAAAAAGTGTGTGAGTGTCCCAAAGTTTGCGCCAGACGGCGAACAACAGCACGACTGTAAGTATATCAGGGCCCTGATGAAAGAACCGAGTGAAAGTAGACTGAAGGATGTTCTTTGTTTGAGTCACCCACGTTGCAACTTCCTTTATGCAAGTTATTGCTAACAATATTTACCCTTAGAATAAAGCAGAGTATCAAGTCTGTCCATACCTTAAAAGGGGGAAACCATAGACTCAATCATATGCATCTGTAACTCCTTGGGGTTATCACTTTTCTCTAACGGGACTGTGAGCTATATATCCAGGGGAGGACCATACAAACGGGTCTATCACTATTGTAGCATTCCTTGATTCTTATGACTATTTATATGTGCTTTTGATGTATTTTATATGTTGTGATGTAAGTTTACTATGATAATTAAACTATACCTACATTTATTTCAGTGTGGTGGTCAGTTCGTTCCCATAATATCTATATAATCATTGTTATAGTTGTTCCCACGTCTGTGTGTCTAACTGTCGTCACTTGTATGTGCGGGCACGTGAGTGGATAGATATATATTAATATACATATTTTTTTATAGACCGTCTGACTCCTTTGGACCTGTTGTAGAAGATAGGCGGAGAGAGAGAGATTCTCGATTTCTGGGACAGCCTCTATAAATTTCTACCATCTCACTCGTGGAACTCTATTTCTATTATCACATCTCACTGTGGCTATCACTCATTCTAACCTATTCAGAAGGGACCAACCCAAGTCTTAATTTCCCTATCAAAAATCTACGACAGAATGGTGGCTCGTTTTTCCGGGAATTGAACTCTAGTCCTGAGCAAATACGAATATTAGCTCGTTTGCAGGATTAATTTTCATTATTCTGATATAGAGTAAGAGTGTGATTGTCTCGTGGAGTTGTGTTATATTTTTTAAAATAATTTATCCCCTAGACGTATCGATCTAGTTATGGGCGTGCTGACCACACAATTTATAATTGTTTTTATCCACAGCATTTTGAGCATTATACATTTGAGTTAGAGGTTGATTTTGTCGGAATATATGTTAATTACTGATTTTGTAATACTAAACGCTGGTAAAGTTTGTGAGTGTAAAACATTCACAGGGTTCTGAAGCAGGAAGGTGTTTGAACTAAGTTAAGGAGTGCGTTTCGGACTATTTGTCCAGATTAATTGCCTCCCTTACCCTAACTGTCTTCAGGGGTAAACTTGATAGTGGATTAAAATTGTGGGGATTTTTTTTCTCCTTAAATTTTTTGCAATAATTATTTTGTTTCCACTGTAGCAACTTATTCTTTCAGTAATAATCTTAACTACCATTTATTTGGCGTAGTCGTCTGCATTAGGTGCTTTATTGCCGATTAATAGCAGCGATAGTTCGAAACTATATTTTTGGAGGAGGTATCCCAGGTTAAAGTATATCATCTTTTTTTGGTATTTCTCGTAAGTGGTAGGAACCAGTGTATCCTTTTTCTTATTTCTTTCTCGTCTAAGTCTCAGTCACCGATTTACTATGGCAGAGAGGGCGAAGCTTAGGCAGATCCTCAGACAGGAAGCAAAGGAAGAGGGATTACAAGGAGAAGAAGCGAAAGCGTTTGTCAACGAAGAACTTGACAGATATGATGCGGAGCAGAAGGAAAAAGCGGCGGAGAGGAAAGCAGCCGAAGCTAGAGAGCAGAGGAAGATGGATGAGGAAATGGAAATTCGCAGGGCGAACGAAAGAGAGAAGGAGAGACAGCATGAGGAAAGAGAGAAGGAGAGGGAGAGACAGCATGAGGAAAGAGAAAATGAACAATGACGACAGCATGAGTTGGCGCTCAAAGCTCTAGAAGTCCAAAGCCGTGGTGCTGCCTCTGCCACCAGCAATGGAGAGTCTTCTCCTTATTCTTCCTTAACTGATCAATCTAACACACAATCTACTCATCTCACTGCTATGTCTTTTTCGCTAGAATCTTTCCCTTGTCCTAATGACAAGATTGACACGTATCTAGAAAAATTTGAGAAAATTGCAACTCTGTACGGTTTAGAGAGGTCGCGTTGGAATATGAAGCTTTCCCAGGCTTTAAAAAGTTCTGCGTATGATGTTTACGCCAAACTGGAAAGCAGCCAACAAGACAATTACGACATGTTGAAGAAAGCTTTGCTTGAGCGTTTTAAAATGAATGCTCGCAAATTTTTGCAACTGTTTCGCAACAACAGGAAGGAGAGCTCCGAAACTTTTCAGCAGTTCTCATCTCTTTTAAAGGGATACTTGACAAAGTGCCTTGAGCTTTCGCAGCTCCCCTCTACCTATGAAGGTCTTGAGGAATTTGTTTTAACCGAACAAATAAAGAACACTTTGTCTGCAGATACCCGGAGATTTCTAGCTGAGCAAGGTGCAGAAAAGCTTGAAGACATTTTGGAAAAGTCTGAGCGATATCAAAATGCGCTGGCTGAACTGCCGGCCACAAAACGTAAACCGACAGAGGAGCATTTTCGAAAGAATAATCTAGAGCAATCTTCTCATGCTTCTAATCAGAATAACCACAGAGAAACTGGACCTCAAAACCCTCCTCCTGAAAAATACAAGTTCTACAAAAACAAGTACCCCAACCACAGTAAACAGTCTGATCAACCCGACCGTCCTTCATGGCAGCGCAGCCAGAAAGGACAAGGTGGCAAAGGAAGAACTCCTGCGCACCGGACAGATGATCAGAGTGAGTACACCGAGCCTAAACGCATCGGATGCTTACTAACAGTCTCGCAAGGCGGAATTATTGACAGTGATTCCCAACCTGTTGGGGATACACCCTCAACGCGAGGTACTGTTATTTTGAACGGTGCTCAAACTTCTTGTTTATTTGACACGGGCTTTCTTATGATTGCATTGTTGCCAGAAACCTGGTCAAACCCGGCCAAGAGACAGCAGAGACCGTCCAATTTTGTGGAGTTCGTAAGAGTGATGCACCTACAGCGCTTCCCATCGCATTGGTGGAGATCCACTCTGATTTTGTCAGAGGCGTGATCAAAGCGGCTGTTATGGATAACCCCATCTACTCAGTCATACTTGGCGGTAGATACGTGTCTATTGGGAAACCGGAAGAGCCGATTGTGGCAGCAGTAACTACAAGAGGGCAAACCAAGAAGGAACGGGAGCCTGCGCCTAATTTGTTACCTTTGGAACTTAAAGAAGCGCAACAAAAGGACCCTACTTTGGCACCCTGCTTTAGGAAACTGCCCATGGCTAAGGAACCCAGACAGCACGGGGACATTTTTTCGAAGGATGGCGTACTTTATCGCAGAACGGGCAAGCCTGACCAAGGTTACAACCAGCTCCTAGTACCGAAACAGTACAGAAGCCAAATCCTAGAAATGGGGCACTCTCTTCCCTTCAGCGGACATATGGGACAGAACGCCACAAACCAACGTATAACCACTCATTATTGGTGGCCAGGAGTAAATACTGATATTATCAGATATGTCAAATCATGTGCCCAGTGCCAACGTGTACCACCCAAGCAACGGACACCCCCGTCTCGTTGGGTGAAATGCCAATAGTGGGTACACCATTCGAACGGGTTGTGATCGACATTTTAGGACCGTTATAAAGGACTAAAAGAAGGAACAGGTTTATCCTGACCTTAGTCGATACATGCACTTTATAGGCAGAAGCTATCCCGCTAACATGCGCAGATGCCAAGCATGTCGCAGAAGCCCTCGTGCAGATTTTCACTCGGGATTTCCTCAGCAAGTGTTGACGGATAACGGATCCCCATACCGAAACCTGTTGATGGATGAGATCGTTAAGATCTTGAGGTCCAAACACATCTACACAAAGCCTTATACTCCGGCCGGAAATGTGCTCGTGGAACGTGTTAATGGAAATCTCAACATGATGTTAAGTAAACTGGCACAAGTGAAACCTGAAGATTGGGATCTTTGTATTCCTGCAGCTTTATTTGGCTACAGAGAATCTCCTCATACTTCCACAGGATTTCCGCCAGCTACGCTTTTATTCGGCAGACCTATCAATGGGCCGCTTGAAGCCTTTCTTTGGTCGCTGACAGACCAGAAGGCTGATGAGACAGTTGTCTCAGCAAGTAAATATGTGTCGGAGTTAAAGGAAAGGTTGAAACTAGGATGGGACCTAGCAACGACTAACTTTAAACGAGCACGGACAAAGCACGCTAACTGATACAGGAAAGTCGCGAAAGAGAGAGAACTGAAAGCAGGAGAGAAAGTTTTGGTGTTACTCCCTACCGGAAACAACCAACTGAGGATCGGATGGCAAGGGCCGTTTACCGTCCTGAAAAAGATTTCTAAGGCTAACTACCAGATCTCTATTCAAGGAAAGGAAAAGGTTTTCCATTTAAATCTGTTAAAGAGATACTTGGAAAAACCAGTGCCAACCTCCGACCATCTACTGACGATCGCCAAAACTGACGAAGATGACGATAGTGGCAGGGAAATTCCACTGCACACACACGAAATCTTTCAAAAACGTCAGAAGCGGCGACGCTCTTTCAAGCGCGCATGGGAGACTTTCCAGAGAAAGGAAACTTTGGGGAGTAGACTTGAGTAGGAATTGGAGAGAGATGGAGGGGGGAGATGAGATGGAAGAGGACAGACACCCTGAAGCTACGGATATAGGAAATTTATTTCCATAACGTAGACATGGAGTGATTCCATATCTTAAAGGGGGGACGTTCTGTCACGTAGAGATTATGATCAATAAATTTTCTATTGTTCTCTTCTTTTCTTCACCCGTGTCCTCTATTTTATTATCACTCTTTACCTTTTTCCTGTATTTTTCGCATCCATTCGTTTGCGAAAAATATTTTCTTCCCCATTCTCAACTTTACCGTTTTCTTTCTCATACTGTTAAACGCATTTATGACATAACGTGTCAGAGAGAGAGAGAGAGAGCGTTTAAATACATTCTATTGCATTAGGTGTCAGTGGACGAAACTGTGAATATATTCGTCTGGCCAGACATAGGAGCAGACATATGTCTACAGCATTCCCTGCACCAGACGAAATACACTGTGAATATTCGCTTTCGCCAGACCTATAGGCGACAAATTTGTCTGCATTTTCACCTGCCACAACGAGTTGCATCGGCTGAGCGCTCAGTGAGGCGCGATAGCCGACATCTCCTCGGCGCAGTTTGAGACATTTGTCTGGAAATCCCAGCTGACAAGGCACTCACTGTTGGCCTGGTCAGCGTGAGGTGTGAAAACGCACGAGTGTCAGTTCATGGTAGTCTTCTAGTTGATGTAAGGTGTTTTAGACGGAAAGGGGAGATTATTTCGTTTGGCGAAATAAAGTTGGGACCCTTTGTCTGGTAATAGATATAACCAGAATGTTAAACTTTATTTTCATTCAGTCCTCAAAATTCGCAGTAGACAGGTTGTTCGTGAATAGAATAAGCTGTATAGCGAAGCCCTAGTTTGTTCGGAAATTTACCGAGCTCTAGACTTCAAATAAATATATCAGCGTATAATTCTAAAGTGTGCGATTACCTGTAGTTCTGTGTGTTGAGGTATATATATATATTATAATAATTATCTAATATTTTGTGAAGTGTTTAAAGTGATAATCGCTTATTTCATATTTCACTAGTTACATTTGGTGAAGAGTGCTTAATTATATAGTCTGTATTATTTTCTAGTGACGTGTTTCAGTAGAAAGCAGAATAAATTATAATTTCTAGCTCAAACAACAATGTAGCTATAACGAATTTAATTTAACTGCTAAATAATCAGACGGGAACAATTTTTCTAAACTAACTTATAATGCTAGATGCCTCATGAGTGTTGACGGAATACGTATGTATTCCTAATTCATGAGGATTGATGATTTTTAAATATATAACTTATTGCACGGGAAGTTTTAAATGATAAGTCAAGCTGTACGCTTGCATTTTTAAAACGTAAGTTATATTGAGTACATAATATGTAACATATTTCATATGTGTTTTTTCTTTATTCAGTGAATACTGGGGTAACCCAAACTTTGTCGGCGTTTTGTACAGAGACATACTGATGAGGTCTGATTTTCGGTCACCACGTTGATAAGTGCTATTTTGTGATATTGCTCGTCCAGTCACAATGTTAATAAAGCTGGTATTGGTGTAGATGGTCAACTCAAAACCGGCACAGTGTAGGGCATACAGGTCACCTTGTCCCAAAACGTAATGAGGCCCCGACAAGGATGTAATGTTGACTATGAGTGTTAATGTGAGTGTCAGTATGCGAATGCATGGATTGTTCTGAAGATTTGACTAGAAGATCAAACACTCACTCACACGTAGTTAGAAGTTAATGATGCAGACTACTGTGGTCGTTTCATTCTGTTTAATTGGACGCACACACTTGGACAGTACGTTTATAGTTGCAAGAAAACAGGTCGA